>PVHX01011410.1:24397-64477 GCA_004024805.1 Geosciurus inauris | reverse complement strand
AAGGGCAAGTAATGTGACATAAACATTTGAACTCTAGATTATTTTTTCCTTAGCTTATTCTTTCCTAAGCTAATAGTGAACACAAACATACAAAGGTTCTTGCCTTAGTAAACAGAAATGGAAGAGGTGATATATTCAGAGGGTTTATTTGCATATTTCTCTTATTTTTCTTCTATTGATAATCCTTACTAAATTGCTAATATCAATTTATCTTAGCAAATGCAAACTAAATACTTCTTTATTCTTCCACATTGTAATTATATAAAAGGAATGAATTCATGATATTCTACAAAAACTCCCAAACACCTAAAATATCCATCAAAAGGTATTCCTACATTAGAACATGATTAAACATACACAAAAATTGCCATTATATTTATCAACATGGATTATCATTTTACTATTGCTAAAAAGCAATCTTCAACTTTCTAATTCCTAAAATTTTAGAAAGTTTTAGAAGTTTTAAAATATATTTCATATGATAAAGAATGATTTTTGGAAAATAAAGCCTATGTTTGCTCGCTCCCTCCCTCCCTTCCCCTCTCTCTCTCTTTCTTTCTTTCTTTCTTTCTTTCTTTCTTTCTTTCTTTCTTTCTTTCTTTCTTTCTCTCTCTCTCTCTCGCTCGCTTTCTTTCTTTCTTTCTTTCTTTCTTTCTTTCTTTCTTTCTTTCTTTCTTTCTTTCTTTCTTTCTTTCTTTCTTGTTTCTTTGTCAAGAATTTAATCCACAGTGGCTTAACCACTGAGTCACATCCTAGACCTTTTTTTAATATTTTGTTTTGAGGCAGTGTCTCGTTGGGTTCTTTAGGTCCTCACTAAGTTCATGAAGCTGGTTTTGAACTTGTGATTCTTCTACCTCAGCCTCTCAAACCTCTGGGATTATTAAACCTCTGCCACTGCGCTCAGCTGAATTTCTATAATTTTGAAGATTAATAAATTAGAGTATTTATTTTGCTTTAGCAAAATTCCTTTTACTGTTAATGAGCTATGAATCAAGGCTAACCAATGTAATAGACTATTATTGCAAAAAATTAAATTTTTATTTAATATTACTGTGAAAGAAGGCCAGATTACATAGACCTTGGGTTTTTATCTCCATTTCTAGGGCATCCATTTTAATTTAATGCATAAATACACAAACATTTTGGGCATGTTAGAATTTTTCCTTCAAATGCATCTCTATCCATATTTCATATGTAGCTCATTTTTCTTTTTCTGCCCTCTTGTCGAAAGTTAAACTGTGATTGTCTTTGTGTAGCATAACTGGCAGTCATTTATTATACCCTAAAATAAATTAAACATTTATGTATCATGCATTTTGTTAGATACTAAGGCTACTTTCTAACACTCATTTAGTTTCTTAAGTCAGAAATAATAGTAATAAAGCAAAAGGGAAGTTTGAACAGAACTGAAGGAAGATATCAGACATTAACAGAAGTTCCCTGTCATGATACCAGAGAGAGTAATTGGAGGCATGATGGGGAAATTTTGGAAAACCAAAGCTATATGTCCTGTTCGGGGTACAATCCTAGAAGCCAGAATCAGCTTTTGCAGCATTCTAGACTGTCCATCATCCCACCACACCTCCCTCTCACATCCTTCTACCTTCCTACTTTGCAGATAATAGGAAGCAAAGATGTGTGTCCTGAGTTCACTGTAGTTAGAGTTCTAGGTGTCATTTAAATGTTATCATCAAATGTATTTGCTGAATTGTAATCTCAGTTAAAATAAGGGGAAGAAAGAAAAGTAGAGAGAGGAAAGAAGAGGAAGAGGAGGAGGAAGGAAAGGGAAGGGGAGTGGGGAAGGGGAGTGGGTAAGAGAGAAGAACTGGGGAGAGAAAAAGAGAGGGGAGAAATAGTGTAAGAGGCAAATCATTCACTTCTCCAGCATTTACAATGTACAAGAGTTGGTACCAATTAAATAGCCCTCACCACACCCTAATATATTAGACCCTAAACTTCTCAGCCTCTCAGCTCTTTACATACCTGTATTGTCCAGAGAATTTAAATATTTTCCCCAGCATATATATCTAGAGCATGATAAAGATATATTTGAAAGCTATGGAGCCACTAACCCATGTTTAAAATACCCTTTTTATTTATCTATTATCTTTATTCAATTTGATCCTTCAAAATTATCTACTGAAAAATTGTCCTTAAAAATAGAAGAATATTTATAACATTCTTATAATGTTGTCAATACTAATTATCTTAATAAGATTTACATTTAGAACTTGGTTTGTCTTCCCATAGTATGGGGAAGAGGCATAAACTCATTATGGACATTTTCACATGTATTGAGTTTCATGCCTGAATTTAGTGGATTTGGTGTGTGATAATTTATAGCTGGCTATGAAATCCTTCTGTTTGTCATTAACAAAGTCATGTACTCACATCTGTTTTATGTATAATTATTTCTTTCTTCCATAGAAAAACATTCTTGTTTTGGAACTTAATTTTACTACTTTGGTAGTAAATGATAATAATAAAAAAACAGGCACCTTGTAATAATATCTGAAGGTTATTATGTAACTGTAGCAATACTTGTGATGTCCTCCATTTATGAATAAAGAATACATTTCTTTATTCTTTTCTCTGTAACTTCTAAGTAGGTTTCTTGCTTGTAATTGCTATGCAGTTCTTTTCCTTTGAAGGAAAGTTAATGACTGAAAGTTACCATCCTATTAGCTAAATGATTGATGTTAGATAATTACATTGTGAAAGAAAGCAGTGCCAAATAACAGCCTTCCTATTCTCACCAGTTTACCACTCCTTCATAGTAATGCAATAGGATGTTATATCCCAGATGTTATTATTCATACTTCGTTTTATAACCAAACATCATCTGAGAGAGCAAAGGTGGCAGGGAGATATGAAGAGTTCTAGTATTAATCATGAATGTAGTCATATTTTCCCAGAATTTAGAATAGTACTAAATAAATAACATATAACTCTAAAGCAAAGGCAACCAGTAAGTTCAAGCATAAGATACATAGAAGAGGAATCATTATAAATTCCAAAAGCAAGAAGAAAATGTTCATCAATACAAGTAAAGGAAGAAAGAGTTCTCTGATTCTGGAACCATTCTTCAAAGTAGAAATGTGCTATCTAACAGAGGTGAGAGAGAACAAATGGAATGGGTTGTACCCCTGTGTTGAATACTTTTCACACACTTGGAATAAAGGAGTATGAGAGAAGATGTTATATGAACTAAATTTTATGGATGCATAGGGTTTTGTCAAACTAAGGAAGAAAAATGGGTAATTCCACAAGGAGGAACTCAAGTAAAATATGCAGAGGTGATGTAACCATATGACCCATTTTTCAGAATACTTTGTATTCTGGTGAAGCTAACATGAAGAGTATTTGGCAGCCACAGGTAAGGGTTATGCTATGCAATTTAAATAATCAGATACACTTTAAAAAGATAATTCAGATGGTGATTTGGAGCAAGGAATAAGAACAAAGGATCAAGGAACATTTGAGTCAATGCAGGAATCTAAGTGACAGATGAGTGTGTGTGGTGTGCTGAAGAAGCTGAATTGGGAGCACCGGTAAAAGCAAAGGTATGGAGGTAAAACAGCATAAAAGGTGCACAACCTATGGGGAGAGTTATGGAGACAAGGAAACTAGGCTTTAAAAAGTGTATGTTGTGCCGAGAACTTTCATCCGCACAATATCTCTATGAGATAGCATCATTCCAGACTTCTAGATAAAATGACAGAAACCCAGACATTGAGAAGTTTAATTCACAAAGAAAAATCAAATTCAAAACCAACAGATATCATCTTACCTTGGTACCTTTTTCTAAAAAAATAGAATAGCTTAAATAAATTTAATGTAGCCATAAAAATGTTAGAAGGTTGTTCTTGTTCTCCATTCAAATTTGTATCATATTTATATCTATAGTTATTAACTAACCTTAACAACTTATCTTTCATCTATTTATATCTTTAGTATAACCTTAAAATAGGATAAATTATCACCTTAGCTTTTGCATAGAATTTACTTAAAGTAGCAGTTTTATTATTTTATATCTGATATACAAAGGGACATCTGATCTGTTCCATTTTCCAACACAGTTCCTACTGGCTTCTTGTGGTTCCTTGCCTAGTTTGGACACCAATATTCAAAACTTTTGAAATGCCCTAATAAGCATATTGTATATCCTGATTACAACATGAACTATTGTTACTCCCAAAATTGCCAAAACTACACCTCTCCTTCCACTTCTCATGTTTCATAGAATGATCCTTAAGCAACAAAGGACAATTTAGAACCAAAACTTTAAAAGCTCATAACACTTCATTTTGATTATATCCTTGTATGGCTTGAAAATGTTGATATCTTTCAATCTATTCAAAACATTCTTGGCCTTAAATTTGTAAAGTTGTATCTAAGTTATTAAATTGTTATTATCAATGTCAAGAATAATAAACTAATGTTTGATATTTGTTAAGTATGCATTATCCTATTTAACCACACAGTGAGTACATTATTATTCTTACCATACAGCTGGAGACACCGATATTTAGACACTAAACAAATAGAAATTAAATTCATATATACCTGAACCCATAGTTATTTGATATATCATACTAAAAAAATCTTATAGCTAAGGATCCCATAAAAAGCCCTTACCACAGTACATAGTGAAAAGTAGAAAATAATTTTGTTTTAACTGGATGTCATAGTTGCTTACATAGAGATATACAAAAATCAACGCAAAGATATTGAAGAACAAATACAAGAGATTTAAGAATATTGTATTATTAATTGACAGATGCATGCATAATTATCCTGTTTTAAAAAATTAAAAGCCAATGGTTATAATTATTTACATTTTCCTTTCTTTACCCAAGAAGACCTTAAAATGATATAATAGATTTTGCATGTTTTTAAAAAGTAGCCTCATAAGTAGGGTGAAAAACCAGAAACTTTGCAAGCAGCAGATTCTGTGTTTTACAAAAGCCTGGAAAATAGGAAGCTTATATAGTATGATTAATTGGTAAGAAAAAGCAGAGAAAACTATAAAAAGAGCTATCTCACAGAAGATGGTAGAAGTACTCTCCAATGAGAGTAAATAACCCAAAGTAATACCATCTGCAAGGACTGAGGGCCTTTGGAACTTTTAATAACTTTATTCTGAAAAGTCTTGCAGTATGAAGAGTTTTTCCTTTTACATTTTCAAAACAGTGAACTATCTGCCTAGAGAGAACCTACTGCAATAAATGAGGCTGACAATTTGTAGGAATAAAAGAAACTCCAGGTCCCTTAAAGACTACCGAGAGGGAAACAACAAAAAAAGATAAACATTTGATTCAGGTGTCCAAACTGAAGCAGTGAACAGTGGACAAGGCAGGCTCTAGCTAGAGGAAAAAATTAGGGAAGCACAAATAACCCTTGAGCTCAGGACAGAAGGGGAGCTATCAGACTGAACTAGAAACCAACTGTGCACTCTCTCTTCTTCCTAATCACTCAATTTTTAATGTGAAGAAGAGCACAAGTTCAATGATAAGGAAATATTAATAAGAAAATATAATTGGAAAGAACAACATTGGACTGATAGACATTTGACAAAATCAGTTTTCATGTAAAGGTAGGATTTCCTTCAATAAGACCTCATGAATGTAATTGAGTTCAAGGAAATCAAACACTCAATATACACAGTAAAAATAAGCAAATCATACAGAAAATTTTCTTTCTATTTTTTTTTTTTTTTTGAAAGGGAAGTTGGGTACTGGGGATTGAACTAAGGAGCACCCAACCACTGAGCCACATCCCCAGACCTATTTTGTATGTTATTTAGAGACAAGGTCTCACTGAGTTGCTTAGCACCTCACTTTTGCTGAGGCTGGCTTTGAACTCGCCATCCTCTTGCCTCGGCCTCCTGATTTTAGGGATTTTAGGTGTGCATCACTGTGCCTGGCCAGAAAAATTATTTCATTAAAAAAATTAACACCATATGCTTTATAGGTAAAGCAAAATTAACATGGCTGAATATTGGCTTAGTAAATTGAAAGGTCTGAGAGTTTTACATGAATGCTAGTCAAGGACAAAGTGACAGAATGCATGAGAAGCAAATGAAGAAAAATGAAAAGATGTATCCACATGCCCCAAGCTTCATCTACAAAATTTATCAAGGAGAAATTTATTAAAAGAAGGGTACAGAAAGAATGAGCAGAGTAAGATAAAAATATAGTTCAATAAATTTCCCTAATTTGTGGAAAGATAATCTTTAGGTTGAAAGGTTCATAGGTGTCTAATAAAAAAGAAGAAAAGAAACAAAAGCCACTCATTATATTTTAATGAGACAAATGTAGAATATCTTTGTCAAGTTTCAAAGTTCAAAAAGAAAAAAGAAAAAGCAACAAAAATTCTTGATATAATATTTTTAGCAGTGCTAAAAGACAATGACAACCTGCAAGGAAACTATTTTAAAATTATCATTCTATGCCAAAAAACACTAGCATTACAGTATAAACTCCAAAATATCCTTGATAAATTCCTGATATAATTCATAGATGATAAATTCATGGAAACAGAAGCCAATTCTAAATAAATTGTGATACACAAAACATTGTTGGGGGAAATAAAACAAAACATAATTGTATCTAAGCAACTATTTTTAAAAATAAGTATTAAATTAATAAAAAATTTTTAAAAATTATGTATAAAACAAATCTGGGACTTGTCATGAGGAAGCAACAACTTAAAAGAGGAATAGTAAATGTCTAATATATAAATGAAACCAGAATTGCTGACAGAATTCTTGAAATGGAAAAGAGAAATATTTTATGTTAATAAAAGTTTAAATACTTTCAGGAAATCAGGCAATAGTGAAGACTATTTGCATTTTGCTGGAGAGGGAAATATTTAGGATTGAACTCAGGGGCACTAGACCACTGAGCCACATCCCTAGCCCTATTTTGTGTTTTATTTAGAGACAGGGTCTCACTGAGTTGCTTAGCACTTTACTTTTGCTGAGGTTGGCTTTGAACTTTCCATCCCCCTGCCTCAGCCTCCCTAGCTACTGGGATTACAGGTGTGCACCATGGAGCCCAGCTTACTATTTGCATTTTAAAATAAAATAATGAAATGTTTAAAGAACAATATGAGAAGTAAAAGAGAAAATGTAAAATTTTGTATTCATCCTGATAGACTCCATTAAGTTTCTCTCCAATAATGGCAAATCGGGCATTCAATAAACAAGTAAAACAGCACATGATTAATAAACACCCTCCAAGAAACATTCTTTTCAAACTTTACATATTAGGCAACACAAGAAATCCCAATTTGTTTTGGAAACTTAAGAATCTTGCATACCACATTTCTCAACTAAAATGGAATAATCCACAATATAAAATCAAATATAGTCCTAAAAGTATATTCACTAAGAAAATCACTTGTACATCTTAAAATTAAGATGATATTTAAGATAATTTAGAACTAAAAGGCAGTTATAAGTTTTTCTTAGCATATCCATGAACAACAGTCAAAATAGCTCTGAGGTAAAGGATGGAAATAAGTCAAAATTAATAAAATAAAAGTGTAGGCTTGATCAGATAATTTAGAAACAACTTTACCTACCAAAGATAATTAAAGACACAATGCTAGGTGAAACAAGCCAGGCAAGGGAGATAAGTACTGCACAATCTCACTTATAGGCAGAATCTAAAAAAGTCAAACTCATAGAATAGGGAGAACAGTTGCCCCCAGAGCCTAGCAGGGAGCAGGGGGGGAGCAGGGGTGGGGGGGAGGGATGGACTGTTGTACCTAATTTTCAAATTTAAAAAAAAAAGGAATGTAAGATATTATAAGCTTTTTAAAACTTATTTGCAGAAACTATTAGAAATTACATTTAGCTGAAATCAATTAATTAATAAACATGTTTCAATTAGACTCAAACAGCAAAGAGCTTGTCACTAGATTTATTCTATTACTCAGTATTTGCTGAATGTCTATTATGTATATACTAACATGCTAAGCTCAGATTTTGTGCCAAAATCCTTGATTGACTTTCATGTGGTTGAAATCACAAACTGAAACAAACACTTCACTGATTTTAACATGCACTAGTAAATATCTGGATTACAATGCTCGTGATCTCTTAATAAGCTATTAATGTAGCAGTCAGACATTTTGTCTGTCTTCTAACACAAAAGAGAAAACAAATAAATGATGGAAAACTTCTGCTTAATAGTGTTTTTATTGCTGTGCATCCAGTGTGTTGAAAGATATATTTTATTGAGAACAATATGCTTCAGAAAACATTCCCCTTTATGCCATATTCATCAGATAACTCCAAAACTTGTTTTTATAACTAGATTAAAAAGTTTCAAAAATTGTTAGCCTGTGGATAGCATCATATCAGAAAATATATCCCATGTACAGCAGTATATTTATGAAAGTTCTTATTTTATTAGAAATTTTGAACCAAGTTAGATAACACAGAAGAAGATTCTGAGAAATATATGAGCACTGGATTTGAGAAAAATTTATTGGAGGTTGTCGAGAACAAGATAAAGATTCAATTGTTCCTCTCCTTGTGTATCTCTGTAGAACAGAGAAACTTATCAAGACAGGAAAATTTACCAAGAAACTTCAAGGAAAAAAAAATGCATTGAGAACATAGCTTTCCTATCCCCATCATGTCCTTTTCATCTAGAATAGCTCACAATGCATGCAATTGTTCAAATTTATTCATGAAAATAAAAAATATTTGTACAAATTAATAAAAACCAGTAACAGAAGAAAACATACTTTCCCTTTGAGCAATATAATACATATGTTGTATATACAAAGTATAAATATACATATATATATATAAAATGAAAGGATTATTTGGAAAAGGTAATTACAATTTTATGTATTAATTAGGGTACCAAACATTGGTACATAAAATTTAATAAGCTAGAAATCACCTCTGCCTTTAAACAGCTTAAAGCAAGTTAAAAGTAAAAAAAGAAATTTAATAAAAAGTAAATATTAAAATAAGTATTGCTAAGTTAGATTCACAGAGGACTCATGAAACCTTGGAGAAACCTGAAGGATAAGTAGGAGTTATCAGGACAGGTTAGAGAACTACTGCCTGGAAAGTTTTCTCTGATATGCAAGGATTGCTGGACTTTTCTTAATATCTTAACTAAAATGTTATCCAGGAAGTCTGCGATTTTGATCTCCATGATGTGAATAAAACTTAACACAATCTTTAAAAAGCTGTGACATTACCCTAATTTGGACACTTCCCATTCTCAGTCAGTTACAATGGCTACTGATCTTCTCCTCCCATTGCAATGAAGATCTTTTTCCTGTGCATGATTTTCAGTGCTAATTACTCTTTGCTTTGAAGACCACGCAGACCATGTAATCCCTGTCTTTAAGAAGGTGTCATGGCTCCAACATTAACATTCTTACCATGCCAAACACAACTTGACAATATCCAACATTTTGTGTGTTGTTTTGCAATGCAGGGGATTGAACCCACGGCCTCTGGCACACTGGGCAAATGCTCTACTACTAAACTTCATACCCAGCCCAGCTTTATCTGATCTTTCAGTTATCTTTTTCTAACTAAGCTTTTCATTAAATCTGCATTACAATTACAGTAGAAAGAGAATCTACCTGTTATGTCACTTTCCTGGTAATGTTTTTCCCATCCTTATATTCTTTCCTGAATTCTTCATCATTTACTCATTTGTTCAATGTGAATTTGGTGACTGTCTACATTAGGCTGGGTACTATATTTGATATTGAAGTTATCAAATGGTGGGTGCAGTGGCTCAAGCCTGTGATCCCAGAGGCTCCAGAGGCTGAGATAAGAGGATCATGAGTTTAAAGGCAGCCTCAGCAAAGGCAAGGTACTAAACAACTCAGTTAAACTTTGTCTCTAAATAAAACACAAAATATGGCTGGGGATGTAGCTCAGTGGTTGAGTGCCAGAGTTCAATCCCCAATACCCCCCCCCCAAAAAAAGGATATCAAATATCAGGTTTGGCCAAAGACATACAACAAACAGGGTCAAATGAGAAAGACAGACAAGTAAACCAAACTAAAGGCTATATAATGCCATATAGTATTTCAACAATTTTTCATCCTTTCCAACTTTGTAAATTTCCTATGTAATGAAACTTTTCTTGAAATCTTGCATAGAAATGAAATCCTCTCCCCCCCCCCTTTTTTTTTGGCTATAATGCTTTGTATCTCCATTAGGATACCTATTTCTTTTTTTTACATTATAATTTATTCGTTCGTTTATTCAGTGAATAGTTCACTGTCTAGTGTTTGCTAGATGTTTCCTGTATGCCCCCTACTGGCTTATAAATTCTTTAAGGATAAAATTCTATGTCCTATCTTTATGTCATCAGAGGGTAGAATAAGTGTAATACTGTTTTCTGATTTTATAAGTGCATGACTCAAGTACAGCATTAGAAGATGATGATATAAGAATATTAGTCAATGAAGTTATATAATAACAAATACTAGATTAAATTTCTTGTTACAAATATCATGTTCAGAAAAACAATTGACATTCACATGCTACTCTCTGAATGAAACTGTACCTAATATATTGTGTTTGATTTTGAATTTTACAACCTAATAGCCATGTTGAATAAATGAAGTGTGCGCAAAAGTACATAAAATCCTGAAGGTTTGTGATAGGTAATGGAGAAGTGTTGGAAAACCACAAAAATGATAAATGTTTATCTGTAGACAAAAAAGCTTGAAGAGGAGAGAGAAAGGAGAGGATTACATCTTTAAATTTTACATATTCATCTGGATAGCAATTCTACCATTAATGGAAAATACATAAGGGAGAGGTAAAGTCAGATTTTGATTTTTAAAAAATAGGATGAATCTGCCTGCTGAAGGAGAGTTCTTTGGGAGCATTCCTAGAGGTTGGATAAACATTGAACTAGAATTCTACAATTCCAGTGTTGTTGTAGAAGCAAGATAATGGACTGGATGGTTTGTTTTTAGGACTCCTTTTTAAGTTAGAAGCCTAGAATAATTCACATATCAAGCTATACTCTAATTTTCTATTGTTCTTTTCAAATATCATTGTTTTCACTAGAAAAAATATGTGAGCAAATATATTTATATGTTTAATGTTTGCTAGCTAATTTTTTACAATGTACATTTCTGAAGCATAGATTTTTCAGAGGTAAAAAAATATTTTCTAGTACCATTCATAAAATTGGCAAATAATTAAACTTTTATGAGTACTTATAATCAATTGTATCAATTAACTAAAATTGTACAATCAGTCCTAGTTGAAAGTCCAATCTGATTTCACATATAATTTCTTTCTTAACATAAGTCTAATTGTAGAGATTGGGTACATAATAAAATAACAAATCTGTTTGACCTCAAATACTGCATTTATTTGATAATCTCTTTGCTATTCTTTCCATTCTTAGTGATGATATTTATCCTATTTATATGATGACAAGACCAAAGTATTTTAAAAATAAGACTTGCAATATTTTAAATACTCCACATATTTTTATTTTTGTGATACAAGACATTAACATATTTGGTGGAGAGAATGAATAGAAAGCCTTGAAGAGCAAAGAAAAATTAGAGGCAATGAGAGAAACAGCATAATGAAGACATCTGCAAGGGAAGAGTTAATGACACATGTTTCAAAACTCCATGTTTCAAAACACATGTTTCGAAATCCACTGAGTAATTATGATAATTGCTGTGCGCCAGATACAAACCTTGAGACTCAATTTTTTCTCTCTTTTTAAGGATATTAGTAAATTATCTGAAAGTTCCCTTGAACTCTAAACAAGAATTTTGTAAAATTTCTTCTGTATTCCCTATCAAATAAAAAGCATCTCAAATGCTTGGAGAAACAGGCAGAGTTTCCTATAATGGAAGGAAAGATACAGCTGCTGTGGCTTTGAGAATATCTGTCAGCTCTCAATTATGCAGTTTGGGGATTATCCATCACTTTTATTTATCCCTGGTCTTTCCCTTGCCCACTTTTCAGTTATTTCACTGCTTATTAAGACCAGAGGGCTTGTAAGGAATAAACCATGTGGGAAATTGAAGTCAACAAATGTTGCTTTATTTAGTCCTTATAAAAATACAACAGTATGAAATAGATTAAAATGAAGCTTTAGAATTAACCATGGACCAAAGGATTCTCCTTCTCATTACTGCAGATAATTAAGATTTTGCCATTAAAACTGCAGAACATTTTAGTGAGATTTTCCCTCTTGATACCTAATAATATTCATTAAAATTTTGTAATGTAGCAATAATTATAATTATTATCAATACATTTAATCATTAGAATTGTGTCTAATATTAATATTAGTCCCTAAAGAAAGCCATGCATTTAAAGATTGATTGTATTTGAATCTTTAAGGTTGGGACAAGATAATCAAATAAAGAATCCCTTGTAAGAAAACCTGATTTCATCTGTATGTTATAGTATATTATAGAGAGAAAAGTTACCTAAATAAATATGCAGATATAATAGTGAGTGATGTGTGTAGTTAATGACAAGTCCAGTATATTTGAAGAGATAGCAACAACACAACAAAGAAATAAAATATGCTAATCTTATTCATAAGCTTGTATGTACAGGAAGCTACAATTTTAATATATTTTATTTTTATAAAGTAAAACTTGGATTGGTGAAACATTTTATGTTCATTTAATTCAAATGATCCTTAATAGCACCCAAGGAATTATAAAAATCATTACTGATGTTTTAAAATGAGAAGTTATAAAAGTTTTAGTGATCTCTGTATGATACCAGTAGTATCTAAAATATGTGTATATATAAAAGACCGTTCTAAACTTCTACCTTCTACAATGATCACATAATGTCTGAACATCCTCTACATAGGTCTATTTTTCTTCTCTTTCTATTCCATTGAGAATTATTTTTATCCTGAATGGTTTTGAACTTTGACACATACTTTCTCTGTATTGTGGTAGATTGCATTTTACAAAAATGGTAGCAAAAATACTTCATATCTAGTCTGTATTTTTCTGGTGACAAATTCTTTCAGCTCTTGCTGATATTACAAATATATTTATATTACCTTCATTTTTTACCATTATATACCTTCGTTTATTTTTATTGGTGCATCTGAAATATACAGAATGATGGGTTTCATTGTAGCATATTTGCACATACATTAAAAGGAATGAATTAGAACAAATTATATTCCATACCCTTTTAAATATTTTGCAGGATGTTCTATTGTCAGGTAAAACTAAAAATAACCAATAAAAATTTAAAAAAAAATGAGCCACCTAAATGCTCAGTGATAAAATATTTACCATATACAGATCCATATAGGGAGAGAATACGCCATAATTAAAATGATGCTGTGAAAGAAAATGTTTTCTAGGAAAATACTGAAGATAAATTGCTAAGTATTAAGATGCAGTTCAGTGCACGTGAGTCTGATACTGCTCTTGTAAAAATTACATGTTTATATATGTATTAAAATAGACAAAAAAGAATGCACAATGAACATAATCATAATATATGTAATAAAATCAATGATATATCATCCTTAATAGAAAATACAATTTGATCAGTTTTGCTTCTTAATGCTGCCCTTGTCCTCTCCTTCCTCTTTACCATCCCTATTTATTTTCCCCTTTCCACTCTAATGGTCTCCCTTCCACTTTCATGGCATTCTTTTTCTTCTCTCTCTTTTTATTTTCTCTCTAGCTTCCACATATGAAAGAAAATACATAATACTTTTCTCTCTGTGTCTGACTTATACTCAAAATTATGGTTTCCAGTTCTATCCATTCTCCTGCAGGAAATGAGATAATTTCATTCTTCTTTATGACTAAGTAAAACTTCATTGTGTAGATAAACCACATTTTCTTTATTCATCTGTTGATAAACACCCAGGATAATTTCATAACTTTGCTATTGTGAATTATGCTGCCATAAACAATGATATGCGTGTATATCTAAAGAATTCTGACCTTAGGGGCTGGGTTTGTGGCTCCGTGGTAGAGAACTTGCCTAGCACATATGAGACACGGGGTCCTATTCTCAGTACCATATGTAAATGAATAAAATTAAGAGAGCCATTGACAACTAAAAGAAAAGAAGAATGATGACTTTAGTTCTTTTTGATAAATACCGAGGAGTGGTATAACTGTATTATATGTTAGTTCTATTTTTAGTGCTTTTGAGGAAGCTCCATACTGATTCCATTGTGGTTGAACAGATTTAAATTCCCATCAACAGTATTTAAGAATTCCTCCCTCCAAACTTACATCTTAGCCAGAATTTATTGTTATTTATATTCTTGATGATTGTCATTCCAATTGGGGTAAAATGGAATCTCAGTATGATTTTGATTTAAATTTTCATTATGGTAAATATGTTGAAAAATTTTTATATAATTGTTGGCCTACATTGTTTATTTGTGAAGATTATCTTCTTAGCTAATTGTTTTGGTTTTGTTTGAGTGACTTTTCTTTCATCATTTAAATACATGTTGTTGCCATCGTTTAGTTTTTGTTGTTTCTGACAAGAAACCAATAGTCACTTTGAACGGTACACCTTTGTATTAATACTTTTTCCTCTTGCTTCTTTAAGGACTCTCCTTTTATCTTTGAATTCAGTCATTTGACTATAACATGCCTATGTGTGATTTTTCTTTACATTTATTGTTTTTCAGTTGACCAAGCTTATTTGCTCTGTAAGTTTGTGTTTTTCATAACGTTATATGGCATTTTTGTTCATTATTTCCCCAGAGGATTTTTTCCCCTAATCACATTCATTTTTCTTTGTAAGATTCCACATATCTGTCTTCAGTCTTTCTTGTTTATTTGCTTTTTATTTTTTTTGCCTTCATTCTTTAGATTGGATAATTTATCTGCCATTAGGACTAAAGACCTCTCTTCCACAATGTCTGATTTTATCTTGTGCTCCTCTAGTGAAGTTTTCATTTCAGTTCTTTTATTTTCCAAGCCTAGAATTTATTTTATATACTTAGTTCCTATTCTGCTGAAGTTCACTCTCTGTTGATTCAGTAAGTAATACTGTCTTTTAATTCTTGGAACATATATTTCTTTAAACTTTCTTATTTATGCATAATGGCTTTTATGAAGGTTTTGTCTTTTACATCCAAAATAGACAATCTTGTTTTCATTATTTATTTTGTTTGACGATTTTTGTTAATTATGGTTCAGTTTTTCATTTCTCTGTTTTAAAAATAGTTTTTATAGAATAATATACATTATAAATAAGTTATTATCTCTGGATTATTTCATTTTCCACTGAAAAGTTTTGAATTGTGGTTTATCAGAAAGTGCAATTACTGGTTTATCTTTGAGTATTTGTTAGAAATTATTTTTATGCTTTGTTAGTATAAGCCTGTGAAAAATCAAATTTTGGAGAAACTCAAACTCCACATGCTATCTTCCCTGGAGATTTTGTCAGAGCTTGGTTTTATATTCTGTTTGGACAGATACTAAGAATATATTGTGTTATGTGTGGTGCTTGCTCCTAAAACATGTATGGTATCTCGGAAGTCATAATAGTCAGATGTTAATGAGGTCTTCATACTCTGACATCGACAGAACTACATTTCTTAGCATTTCTTTTCCCTCTACACTGCTCTACTGCTAACAGTTCCATTTTAGGCTCAACCCTAAAGCAGCAGACAATTCTAAAGTGGTGTTATCCTGTGTATATGTAATTCCAGATCCAACTATGGAATCGTCAACTTCAAAATGACTATTGGGCTCCATCTCTGTACAGTTTCTTGATATTCCTGTAAATTCTAGTCACTTTAAGTGTTCTTAATTCTAATTTTGGTTTCTTGAGCTTAGCTGGACAACTTGTTCTGAGTTAATTCCAGCTCTCTGTAGTATAGTCAAGAAATTGTCCACAAATGGAAAGCTGATTGGTCAAGTGAATTATTTCTTCAATTTCTCTCTCCAAGATTACAGATTTGTGCTCTTTTAACTGCATGAAAACCATTATCTTATTTATTATTGCCCCAATTTTAGGCATATTTGAGGTTGTAGAAACTGTTCTGTTACAAATTCATTTATCATGAACAAAAAAGGCAGGACATTTATCCTTTATCCAATAGCTTTAAACGGACTCCATTATTGGCTCAAATGTTAATGTCAAAAATGCCACACATGGTATCTACAATTAACTAATTTTGAATATCTACAATCAATATTGAACAAAGGGTTGTTGAGGAGAACCAGAGGTGAAAAGTAGCTAAAATAGCAAAAACAAATATTACTCAAGAACTGTTGCAATAGAAGAAAACTCAGTTTAGAATTGTGCTCAATTCTAAGAAGTAAAACAAAGTAGGGCTTTATAGCAAAGAAACAGAGTTGGAATAGGATTGGATTGAGGATGTCAAGAATATCTATTTTCTTTTTTTTATACTCCCCTTTTTTTTCCCATGCTAGGCACACAGATTCTTGCTTGATGGACTTAACAGTATTCTTGCTGAATGCATGCCAGACAAGGATAAATGATTCTCTTTAAACAGATTTAACAGAATTCTTACTACAAATGACCTATGTAGTCCCAGCAAAGATGAGATCAAGGTCCAGAAGAGAACTTGGTATACCAATGTTTGGTCAAGGAGAGAGACTTTGTCTGGGTCTAGATTTTAGAAATGTGTTACTAGCTTAATCATTACTCTGTCATTTTGATTTAATTTTCTAGGGTATTATGTTGCTGTTACTGTTGCCTCTTATACTTCAACATTTCAGAAATAAGGTCACACCTAAACAGTGAAGTGTATATTTAGTGTTATAGGCTTTATTTTCTGAAAAATGTAATATCTCAGTATATTATAAAATTGATATTTTTTTGGATTATGAAAACATGGTACTTATCTATTATCATAAATTTCTTATACTGTACTGAAAATGTAAAGTAATCCTCAGAATTACAAAGCATCTCATCATGTAATATAATAAATACTTACCTATTGAGAAAAACAACCTTTTATTTCATTTTAGAATTTTATCCTTTCTATCAAGTGAGAATAGTAAACACAGTAAGTAGTTAATAACATGACCTTTAGAGTTATAAAGAACAACTTTTACATCTTGCATCTGGTGAATATCTGTTAAGGGATATATTACCATCTTAGAAAGATTCCTCAATAATCCTAAGTATTATGTATGATGCATGGATAATCATATTCTTCCTAGGATAATGATTAGAATAGAACATTATTTGGGAGAAATTTTCATAATAAAAAATCAATATATATCTAGTTGCAATATTAAGATCAAGCTTTGATAGACTTATTTAACAATGTATAAAAGTAGACTTTATATTTCTTAAGAATCACTGCAGTATAGATGTTTATTAGTGCTTCATGTCTGTGTCCATGCAAAAATACATAAGATAGTCTGAACCTTAAAACAGCACAATTCACTGAAAGTATGACTGCCATCACTTCTTCCTCTATAAACTATTTATTAAAAGATTCCTTCTGTTTAGAAATATTTATATCTCTGCACTTTTAGATGCTTATCTGGACCAGCATTTTCTCTCTGCTGTGTTTGCAATATATCTGGTACCCTCTTATGAGTGAGGGTGAGTGGAGCAGGGGACTAGGAACACCAGTACCTGGTCTATGTGCTATACTGTAAAGGTGGAGTTTGGCTAGGGGAAAAAATAAAAGGAGCATATGAATAATAGAATTCACAAAGGATTAAAGGCAAGTGCAGCAACCAGTTCTAAAGAAAAATGAAGACTGGATAAACCCCTAAGACAATGAAACGAGTTATAGAATTGAGTCTTTTATAAAGCGCCTTTGGAAGAGCTCTTGGTCACATAGAGGGATGTGAAGTGTCCTGAGCTATACAGGCAACTCAAACATATGTTAGTCTTGGATAAAGAGTAAAATAATTAGAAGTACAAGGTATTGAGGAGTGTTTCACTCATTTCCTAACAAGAGACACTTTCAAGAACAGGGCACAACTGAAAAGTTAAACTTCGAGGGTCTTGTAAGAACATAAAGGGAACTGCTTCAAGGGAATGCATTCTGTTTTGAACAAAACTTCAGAAAGAAAAACTTGCCTGTTGTTAACTTATAAGACTGGAAATGAAGAAGAAAATATTAAACTTACTGGAGTATATTTATAATTTATAATAAATTATTATATGCTTTTGACCTAAAAGAGTTTGTTTTGGTTTTGCTTTTAAAGTTTCAAATATGTATCTCATCATCCTCACTTCAATATTCTTTTCAGCTTATAAATTAGCTAGTCAATGAATGGGTCTTGTTAGGGTATCGGCCAGCCAGACACGGACACCTCTGTGCAGCCAGGAAATCCTTTATTCAGGGGAGTGGGCACCCGGGGCCAAGGAAAGAGGAAAAGAGAGAGAAGGGACACGCGGGAGGGATTTTATAGAGCCCACTACAAACTGCGGGAGGGATTTTATAGAGCCCACTACAAACTGCGTGGTGAGCTAGGGATTGGTTACTTCAAAATTGGGGGCAGATAAGCAGTAGCAGTCTTCTTTTGATGTGCTAACCTGAACGGTTAGGCTTTGTTTCCCAGGTGGAAGATTCGGGAGAGGAACCCCTGGGGCAGGAACTGCCTTGGGCTTTTAGAGAGGGGATGTGAAAATTAATTACAAAAGGGCTGTTTTTTACCTTATAGGTCTTACTGTACTTCTAACCCGGTGGCTCATTCTTGCTAGTGTAGATTTCTAACTTGGCACATGTTAATTTCGGTAGCTGCAGATATCCTGATACCTTTGCCTCTCCCCTAATTGGTCCATTTCCCAATCTACCCCTCATAATTGTTTACTTCTCCTCTATCCTCTTATAGGATCTTCGAACATCATTTTTTCAAGTATTCATGTTCCTACAACTAAAATAAGAAACATTTTTATTTGTTTATTATAATTTTTTAGTTGTTTTTTTTTTTCTTAGACATTGCTACACAGACCAGTGTGGGCTAAAGTAAATTAACATGGAAAAGGAAAGAAAAAAAAAAAAGGAAAACAGAATGCAAATCAGTATCTCAGTAAATTACTCTGGTCTTCCTATTTGCTTTTCTGAAAGCAAAACTCCTGTTTGTTTTCTACTACTATGACAACCTCTTCACTACTTACACTAGATGTGTGCGATCTTTCAACAAAAAAATTAGTTCAATTCTTCAGTAGACACTTCTGGGTATCCAATGACTTAATCCAGTTTTGAGACTAATTTGAGTTATCATTGACTCCACAGACTAAGGGCTCAATCCAACAAGACTCTGCTTTCCTTTGCTTCAGATACCAGTTGTAAACCCAGATTGGTTGTAACTTACGTTCCTGATCCACTGGCTGTGATTTGGAGGTTCCCATGGCCCCTTCCTCAGGCTCCATATTTTGCTAAAACAACTCAAAGAAATCAGAAAAACAATATACTTACTAGATTACTGGGTTACTATAAAAGGTTAAAACTCAGAAGCAGCCAATATGAGAGAGGCATAAGACAAAGGAAAAATGAACCTAAATTCCTTGTCCTCTTGGAGTATAATAACCTCCCAGGATCTCCATGCATCACTAACTGGAAGCTCTCCAAATATCATCCTTTTGGGTTTCTGTGGAGGTCTCAAAGTAGCCATGGGTTGTTTATGTCCTTGGCCCTTTAGTAATTAAGTCAATCTCCTGCCCCTCTGCTCACTCTGTATGTAGAGCAAGGATGACACTGAAAGTTCCCTTCTTCCAGTCACATAGTTCCTTCTCACAGCAACCAGCTCTGAATCCTTTGTGTCTTTCCAAACATCATTACATCAACATAAATTCAGGTGTGGTTAAAAGGGATAGATCAATGAAGGATTAACACATTTCCTGTTCTTTTGTTTATCACAAATTTTATTTGCCTTTCTTTTCATTCTTTGGTAGTTCCTCAATCTGGACTTTTTGCTTCATGGATTCATTTATACTCTTTTCTGCTGTTTACTTTGTTAAGTGATTTTTTTAATCTATCAATACAATTTTTCAATAGTAATGTTTTCCTTTCAAAACTTTTAGTGGATTCACTGACATTTGGAACTTTGTTGAGATGATAAAAGCAATTATAGAAATCTTTCCCCTGTTTATTTCTATTTCTTTAAGAGGATAACCTTTAGCTGTTCCTGTAAATTCTTCTCTTTAGAATGTTTATGTATGACTGATATTTTTTTGTCTATGCTTATTCTTTCAGAAGGAAGTGTTTCTCATAATTAAGAAGGTAATTTAAGAGTTACTGTGGGTGTAGCTTAAAACTTAGTCTTAGAGGAAGAGGAAAGAGGAAGGGTTACATTGTCAACATTCTCTTGTTGCTAACTGGAACTGTGCTTTCTGTGAAGCACAGAGGCATAGAGGGAGAATTCCTCAGAGAAAAGTGTGGCAATAGAAGAACAGTCACTGTTATGGGAATTTAGTGTGAGAGCTGGGGCTATGCTTGGGGCAACACTCTCCTCCAGCCTGGCACATCTGATCTCATGGAGAGCCTGTCCCAGCAATAACCCCTTCCCTAGGGCTCTCTGTGCCTCTGAAGAGGTTCAGTGAGAACACAGGGCAGCCTTCTGGTGCTGACATGTGCTCTCTGTCCATCTGTCCTGATTTGATTTATAGCCAGTGGATAAGAGCACAGGTGACAAACAACCTAGATTTGTGATTGGCTTCTAAAGTGGAGGCTAGCAGAATCTCCTGGGACTAAGCCCTTAATCTGTGAGGTCTGTGCTAACTCAGTGTTGGAATTGATTTAAAATCATCGGACACCCAGTTGGTGTCTTCCAGAGAATTGAGCTAAATTTTTGTTGAATAAATTCCTCCTCCCTGACTTTGTCATGGCCATCCTTTAATTCTGGTGCTTGACATTCTAATCTGGAACATTTTTGCAGATTCTATTAAACCAGTTCTAGGTGAGCATTTCCACTGAAATCATGCCAAAGACCTGCTGGTATTTCCAATTCCTTCTTCCTACATGCAATTCCTCTGTATTATATATTGCAGAATAACTTCATATATTCTGTCATTTCAATAAGAATTTTAAAGCAAAGGAACTTAAATATATTGGTTCGAGTCAATATATTTATTGACTCGATAATAAATTGGCAGCTTTTCCTTCATTCCAGCAGAGCATATCTATCACTTAAGAAAAGTAAGAAATTGAAGTTTGATAGCAACTTTGAATCTCTTATGTTTCTGGAATAATGAAATATCTGCACAGGACTGTGGTGTGTGTGTGTGTGTGTGTGTAAATCCCATATAAGTGCAAAGACCAACTATTTATCAAATTGAAATATCCTCTTTTGCATAACTTGCATAATGATTTGCAGTTTTCAGTAGATATCAACATACTCAAAATTTAGCAGAAGAAAGAAAAATGAAAAACTCCTCTTTGGAACTGTTTCTGATTTGTCTCTTTTCATATTTAAGTATATAAAAAGAAAACATGTAAATTACTTATAAACTATATATTTATATTGATTAAACCCAGTTCCTCATGGTAAACCACTTAAATTTAATGTGTTGATAAATGTTCTTTCCTCACAGAATAATTATCAATTATAGTTAATTCAAAACTCCACAGTTTCAGCATACTAATTGGAAATAAAATATATATGGGGTCTTATGTGCTTGAATGCCTTTTTAAAATATCTAGTTGGGTTGAACTGCCTAGCTAATACCTAGGTTTGATTGTCTAAAGCAGTAGAATACTTGAAGTTAGTGACTATTCTTTATTTCCCTTTTCTATAGTCTGATAAGCAAGACTCATTTCATTGTTCAAATGTGTTTAAACATCATCTGGTTTTTAGATGACATTTGCACCTCACTTTCATAAATTATCTATTGTTCTTGCTTTAGGGCATTTATGCTGATTTACCACCTTATAATCACCAATCTATTGTTTGGTATATAAACATCAACATCACTATATTACAGGAAAATTGCAGTATTTTTATTTCAAGTAAATTTTATTTCACTCAATATCATATATTTCTACAAAGAAGACAAAGAGGAGCAATTTGGTATAGAATTGTCTGTAAGAAAATATATTTAATATCCAGTATATACTAGGTACATTTATAGTCAAAATGTTGGAGAATCATTTATTGTGTGTCCCCTGGCTTCAGAAAGTTCATTTTGTTCTTATATAGAAAAATTATAGTGTTCTTTTTATAACAAGCACTAGCATCAAGCATGATACTATAAACAGTTAAGTTGTGTTATGTAAATTGCAAATTACATGAGGGAACAAATGGTAAAAGGTGCAGTAAGTGTTTGATATCCAGATGCCTTCACAGTAAGGATAAAACTTCAGTTTGCTTTTGTGGGTATAATGAGTTTCAAATGAACATAAAGTTGAAGGAGAGAGATTTCAAGAGTAGGGATCATCAACTTGTAAAACCAAAGGCAAGAGACAACTCAATGTGAGATTGCCCAGAAAAGAGGATATATGGTGGTAAAAAATAAAGGAATGAAAGTGTACTCAGTTAAGAAGGAGAAATGTGGTTTAACGTTCACAATGATGAACATATAAATCTGTTTATTAAATGATTTGTCATATTCAACATCCCACTATTAAAAAGCACTTTGCATACTGAAAAAGTAAAGCTACAGATAATTTGAAATGTATCTTAAATACAGTTCTGATTTAAATAAAGGCAAACTGGTAGATGATAGCAGCAGATGAAGCACAAAGTATTGATATACATATACAGATGAACTAACAATATAGGAAGGCCACCAATAAACCCCTCAAAACAGGGAAACACATTAAGTGATAATGTGTGATCTCAAATAACTGGGGCAAAAATTAATTTAATTAATCACAGGACAGGCTATGGATGTGGCTCAGTGGTAAAGTACTTGCCTAGCATGCATGAGGCCCTGGTTTTGATGCCCAGCAACAAAAAGTAAAAATAAAAAATAAAAATGTATAAGTAGCATTGGGACAAATGATAGCCATTTAGATAAAAATGCAATTGAATCCATAAATCACACTACAAATAATAATAAATTCCAAACAGATCATGTATCAAATGGAAAATAATTAAATCATAAATGTAGAAAAACTAAATGAATTATTTTAGAATCTGGGAGTAGGAAAATTTTTTTCTAACAGTAATTCAATATGAAGAAGCAACAAAACAAAAAAATGGTAGATTTAAATAAATAGTATTAAATAATTTTTGAATGACAATAAACATAATAAGCAATTTCAAAAGATAAATAAGGGCAAGGCATAGCAGTGCACTCCTGTAATCCCAGCTACTTGGGAGGTTTAGGCAAGAGGATCACAAATTCAAGGCCAGGCTAGACAACTGAGCAAGACTCTGTTTCAAAACAATAAATAAAAAGGACTGGCTAGTGGCTCAGTGATAGCAAAACCCTGGGGTCAATCCCCAGTACCAAAGGAGCAAAGAAAAAGAAATAAGTAACTAGGGGGAAATATACACTATATATACCACTAACAAAGGGCAAATATGCTCGATTAAAAAGGAAGAGTTATAATTACATGGCAAAAAGACCAGATATCCAACAATCTCGTATGAAAATAGAGAAAATACATGAATAGACAAATTTTTAAATAATAAATATTTATATGTACTTAAATGTAAGTAAAGATGTCCAAATTCACACACTAGAAGAGAAAGTCAAACCAAAAGTGCAAGGACATACTATTCCTTACATCCTGTTGGTAAAAATGAAAAATCTAACAGCATGGTAGGTTAGTGAGTCTAAGGGAAACAACATATTTTCTACATTGCAATTGTATATTAAAAGATACACTTAGGCATGTGGACTTTATAGAGTTTGAGCTCTCAGGAACTCATGAGTGGGATATCACAGGACCATAGTCAGTTTATTGCTTTGCTGAGTGAGTGAGGGAAAATCTTCTCTCTGGAACCAAGACAAAGAAAAGATATTTCATTAAAGTAAAAGGTCCCTGATTAGAGATTGGTTTGGTGATTTCTTATTGGTTAGGTTTAAGTTTCCATTTACTATTTATATTCAGTTGGACTTCAGATCATTTATGTAGGCACCAAAGACACTTGGGCCGTCTCAGCTTAGGAGTTTCCCAATTAATTTTTTAAAGAATCTTCTCTTTTTGATCTGCCCTTCATATTTGAGAGATTAATCAAAACTTGGATGTAATCTGTCACTATCATGGCTTGTCTCTGTATACAACTTGAAAGTTATTACATTAGGTTCATTGAAAAAATGTTCTTTCTCTTTTTTTCATTATAAGTACAATGAGACCCTCTAACATACCATTGAAAGCTGCAAACATGCAATAAAGACCCTTAAGGAATGGTGGCACACCAGGAAGAATCCAGTGACATCAGGAGGATCAGGATATGGACGAATGTGTACAGCTGTGTGGTATGTGTATCTGTGTGCGTGTGTATTCCAAAGGTTTATCTGCTGATCAATCCCGGAAGAAATGACAATTTAGTAATACACATATAAATAATATTTGGCATTAGGAGAAACTAGAGATCCATAAAAAAATAGTTAATTTCTTGCCTGACACAGGAAAGAAAAAAAAACTTAGATCATTTTTATGCCAAAATCATAAGAAAATAATTGAAAATTATGGGGGTTATCTCAAAAGGGAGTGAGCTTGAGTGAACTTTCACTGACCCAATCTGGAAAGTTTGAATTGTAAACTCAAAAGAAAGTAGTAAATTGAAAGTAGTAAATTGATACATGTTGAATAAAATAAATTATAAAATAAAGTATCAGTCTATACTGAAAATCAAACAGACACACCACAAAGGAGAATATTCACTTTGTAAGATAATATTAACTAATTCACATAATAAATGAGAGAAAATTGCAATTTGAAAATCTTTATGGCATTGTTTAATTCAGGCAAGGAAGATTAGTGGATTCAAAATATGTGAGCAAAATTTTGATAAGGGATGATGTATTAATGTAGTCATAAATTATCTTTCCATAAATTAGCTATTAAGTATAAGAAGAAAAATAGTGACTTGACTACAGTGAAAACTGATTGGAACCTAGTTATCCAAATGATCAAAATTAATATTATCAATATCCAAACAAACCTTTATCTTATCTTGATTAATGTGATGTACTGAGGAAGAAACAACATTACTTCGGTGGTATTTTGTCCCAAATGCTTTACCTGAATCTCATTATGAGACAAAAATTGGTCGACTGTATTTGCTTCCTGTTGCTGCTATAACAATCTACCACATTCTTAGTGATTTTAAACAATACAAATTTATTACCTCATGGTTGTGAGATCTAAAGTCTAAAATGTGTCTAATGGAGATAAAATAAAGATATCATCAGAGCTGTGTTCCCTTGAAAGCTATAGAGAAGAATTTGCTTGCTTCCCTTTTCCAGCTTTTAGAGACTGCCTGTATTTCTTGATCTGTAGCCCTTTCTTCTCTCCTCAAACTAGTACTGTATCTTGAAACCCTTCTCCCACCCATCTCCATCCTTTTCTTCCTCTCCCATCTCTACTCCTGTTGACAAATATCCTTTTCTGTCAGGTGTATTCTTGCACCCTTTTATAAGTCTCCTTGTAAATACATTAAGCTTACTCAGGTAATATCAAATAATCTTCCCTTCTTGTGATCCTAATTTTTTGATCCTTTTTTTTTGGCACTAGGGATTGAACTCAGGGGTACTCGACCACTGAGCCACATCCCCAGCCCTATTTTGTGTTTTATTTAGAGACAGGGTCTCACTGAGTTGCTTAGTGCCTTGACGTTGCTAAGGCTGGCTTTGAACTTGCAATTCTCCTGTCTCAGCCTCCCAAAGTGCTGGGATTACAGGGGTGTGCCACTGCACCTGGCTTGATCCTAAATTTAATCACACCTGCAAAATCACTTTTGCTATGTGAAAGAACATAATCAGTTTTCAGGAATTAGTAGGTAGAAATCTCTGTGAGACTATTTTTTATGTTTGCAAAAGGCACATTTCAAAATACCCCATTTTACCTAAACAAATGTCAATATCATATAACAGATATAAATTTGACAATTCACTAAAAATAAAATAGACTATGAATATACAATCACTTCATGATCCCGAACCAGAAAAAAATTGCTATGGAATGTTACTAGGATAATTAACAGAGGTTAAATAATTACACTGAGTGTTTAAGCAAATGCCATTTGTCTCAGGAAAAAAAAATCATTGATGTATTTAGAAATATACCTTTTTGTCATATAATTTAAGTACCTGGCATAGGCTACTTATAAAGTAAAGAGAAGTTTATTTCGCTCACAGTTTTGGAGGTTCAGTGTCCAAGTCAGGTGGCCCTATCAGTTTGCCGCTGGTGATGACAGCAGGTGGTGGGATTGCATGCAGATTCAAATGTTCACATCTCAAATTGAACCAGAGAGAAAGAGAATGGACCCAAACTCAGGCTTCTGTAGCAAACCTCTCATAGGAACCACCAAGGATCACAGGAGAATTACCTTTAAAGGGTACACCCCAGATAAGCAGAAGACCTGCCACAAGGCTGCTATCATGAAGGCTCCACACCTCCCAATAGCACCGTCACTGGGACCAGGACTTTAGCATATGAACATTGGGACATTCGACATCCAAACCATAACAGAGTAAAAGAGTACACTGCTTCAACACACCATCAAAAGGATTAATAATAATAATAAAGCCACATAAAGGTAGAATAAAAGCACAAATGTGGCCAAATATTAGCAACTGATGAATCTACTAAAGGGATGTAGGAGGTATTTGATAGATTCTTGCTAAATATTTTTTATATTTGAAGTTATATCCAAATAAAACAATATAAAATGTGGTTTTCAAAAGATTTCTTACATTATGATCTTATTATCTAAGCTCTTGGTTATCAGCACGTACATTAACAGGGTTATACAGAATGACATTCATGATTAATAGATCGGGAAGATCAGAAAAATAAATAAATAAGTCAGGCTCATGTAGGAAGAAATTAGAGCCAAATGATCCCACTGTTTTTATGTATATATATAAACAGGTTATATTCAAGTACAAGGAGATGTTGTTAGCTAGAACTTTAAAGTCAGTATAAAATAGAGCTGCTTTTAGAGAAGTAGAGTATTTCAGAAGGTATTTTTTTTTCCAGTAGTGGAGTAACATGTAGCAAATAATAACTAAGACATCAAATTACCTGAGAGATTAGAAGAAAATTAGCTTTGGAATTTGGCAGCTAAGGGAATTTAGAACATTTTGGGTGGCTTTTATAGCATTCTAATTTTGAGATTTTGAGGATTAAAACTGTGATATTACCTTGGAGAGGAAGAGATACAGACTTCCTGCAAAAAAGGAGCCTACAGAAATTGATAACAAGCCATACAGAAGGCAAAGAGAAAGATGAAAACAAGAGTAATAGAATATTACTATTTGATTTTTTTTCATTTGGATAACTAAGTATACAATGAACACTATGACAGGAAAATTGGCATGTGAAGATGTGAAAACTGTATTTGGCATTATAAATCTGACTAGTAAGAATCAACAATGATGACTATAGGTGTAAGACTAGATCCAAATAGTCATACATGAAAAAAGTTGAGTTATAAAAGTTAGTTATCAGAAGATACCTACTAATTCTGGTACTCCACAGTAATACGGAACTAAGAGTTATTTTATGTTATGAAAACATGGAAAAATCTAATATGTTAAGTCGAGAAATCTATTTTAACTTAGTCTATTTCCGTACTTACATAGCAGTAAACTGTGTGACTTTCCAATTTCCATTTCCTTTTAAGATAAAATGGATTTTGAATGTGTAATCTTTCTCTAATTTTATCAGATACTGTTATTTTAAGGCAATGTAACAGATCTATTTTAGTGAAGATATCATTGTAATTTTAGAACTTGTGTGAAAATTAACTTCCAAATCATAAATTCACATTCAAATAATCATCAGTAATTCCTCTGGGTACTTTTAAGAAAAAAAAATTTAATTTATTCCATTCTTCAAATATGCGATACAAATCTACTTATGTTAATGGGTTTTGCAAAAGTGATGTTTATAACTCACAAGCATTCTACAGCATTTTGTCTTATTTTTCACACTGTCAAGATTTAAAACTCCTTAAAATTCTTCCAGTTGAAAATTTTCCTTCTTTTCTATATCCATCTACACTTATACTACTAAAGCCAATGGACTGTATTTCACTGCATTCTGTGTTTGGGTGGCCTCCTTTTGAAAAACAACCCTCATCATCACAGACAGTATTTATTGATCCCTTTGTAAAACATTCAATATTACATGAAATAGGCAGTCATTTAAGAGATGAAGTATGGCATATTAGTTTCTTGGCTTCTATAAAAAATCACCATAGAATTAGGGTCCCGGTACTTTGCAAATTTATACATTTACAATTCTGGAAATCAGAAATCTAAAAATAAGTTGTTGGGCTGAGATTGCAGCTTGGTGGTAAAGTGCTTGCTTGGCATGCATGAGGCCCAAGAATCAATACTCAGCACCCCTCAAAAAGTTGAAAACAAAAACATAAATTAAAAAATTAGATGTAAAAACAAGACTGCCTTTCTCTTGTAAGCTTTACAAAAGAATCTGTAACCTTATATTTTCCAGCTTCTAGAAGTCACTCACAATCTTTGGCTCACTGCCCTCTGTTTTCGAAGCCCATTCTTCCAACTTCTGCTTCCTTTATTCTAACTCCTTCTTCTGCCCTTGACCTTCTTAACTCCTCCCTATGAGAACCTGGTGATGAGCCCTTTCAGATAATTCAAAAAAATTGCCTCATCTCAGTACTCTAATATAATCATATAATCAATGTCCCTTTTGCCATGAAAGTAACTTAGTCACAAATTCTGAGGTTTAGAAGATGGACATCTTCAAGAGGCTATTATTCTGTTTATCACAGAAGCAAATGAGAAAAATATCTTGCCACTGTCTCACAATTTGTTAGGTAGCTGACATCAGAATAAACTGAGAATTTTGTGACTCCAAAAGCTGTGCCTGCAATCCATACACTATACTGCCTTCCCAAATTGATCTTATGTCCTCATTCTTATTAAAAATTTCACTTTCATTAAATCTTCCAATGTAAGTGCCATGAATTATACATACTTAACATACTTCCATACAGAAATGGAAACAACATAAGGATACCTGTTTTACTCCTTCAAAGTAATTTGGGCATATACTATTTCTCTATATAACTTGGTAAGCTTTTATATTTTTAATTTTTTTCAGACAAATCAAATATAGACCACAGAACTGGATTGTTTGAGGAGGTTCGTGAAGATGGAAAATGGCAGCTAGGTAGCAATTTCTGATCCCCCCACAACACAGAAAGGAGGCAGTGAAAGAACAATTGATCTGAGAGGTGGGTGACAAAATAAATGTTCTAAAATGCAATGTTACTAAGTCTGAGACCTGGAGAGACTTGAAGATTGGTTACTGGAGTAGAAAATAGGTGGTTACTGCAGTAGAAAATAATCACAAAGTCCCCTAACCCCAACACTAAACAGGGTTGAGGAGGGAACCAGGGGCAACAGAGGGAGAAAAAAGTGAAAAATCACATAAGTTCACCCCCTTAACAACATATGGAAAGAAAGGCAGAAAAAATTAAAGCATGACTGGAGCTGTGGTGTCCTCGAAGTGGATCAAGCAGTTTATAACTGAATGGAGAGTAGAAAGTCATGCCAGGCTCTGTAGCCATTTTGTGGAGCCCACAGTTGACCAGTTAACCCCTTAAATCAATACAGACTCTCCCCACTTCCAGCAGCAAATTAAACAAGAGGGAGCATCCCTGCAGTGAGATCTCTTAAGAATCTATCTAAAAAGAACTTGTAGAGGGACTCCTACTAGCCAAAAGTCAGCAAAACCTTCTGCCCATCATCACAAAAAAGGGGAGCATGGTGGAGCAAACACACAATGGGAAAGTGCTCACCCAACTCAGCTGTACACAGCATCTGGGGAATGAGACAGAGCAGATACCACAATTCTCAGTACTGGAAGAGCTCAGATCCCAGTGGCAATGCAGTTTTGGCCCCACATAGAGGAAATGGGAAAGGGGAGCTGTCAGGACCACTTCTGCCACTTACTGATGCTGAGGGGAGGCAAGGCAGGAAATTACATGAATCTTAAGAAACCTAGAGAGACTGTCACCCTGATCATGGCTTTAGTCCATGTGAGATCAATGAGGCCCATCCTAGAGATGTGCTGCCTGGATATTAGTGGCTTAGAGGGACAGTTCCCATATAATGACAGCAGCCGGTAGGAGGCCATGATGAGAAATTGTCTGAGTCCCTGGGTAGGTAAGGGGAACAGGCCCAGATCTTTACCATAGCCAGCAGGAATTCAGGCAGGGTGGAAAACTGCCTGGGCCCAAGGCAGCAGAGAGCAATAGCTCCTCACCTGACCCGGCTCCCAATCTGACACATGGCCATAAGTGCTGAGTGTTAGGGCACTGTTTGGATACTGACTGGACTCTGCCTCAATCACAGTCAGTAGAGGAACTTTGCACTCACCATTCACATCCTGAGTCAGTGGAAGCTAGAACACAGATGAACCAGATGAGTCTTTATACTCAGTAGTAAGGATGATACTTCAGTGAGCTGCATCAGACAAAGGTAACATTTGTGCAACATAGATCACCCACAGAGAATCCACAACCACAGGATCTGTGCTTTTAGACAGCCATCAGGCTCTACACCACCATGAAAATGATCCTATACTGGGGAGCGTGTACAGTGACCCATAGCAATCACAATGACAGCCCATAGTCCTGATCCTAAACTCCTAAACATAGCAGAACAGAAACAACCAACAGGTACAAAAATACACCCATTAGAAGCCAACCACAGGACCCTGAACTGACAAACCAGAACAGTCTGGGGAGAAGTCCATAGCAGCTAGGGAGTAACTCCTATGTCCCAGCACCTCTGGAGGAAGTCAAAGCCAATGAATAATGGACATCTTCTAAGTGTACCAAATTCTAATGAAATCCAAGCCAAGATTCAAAAAGAAGTTTTGTCACCTTGGAGTGGTTTACTATAAATAGCTATCATCAAATTTGAGAATATATATTACTCTTTACCTTGACTGATGGTTGTTACCCTAATAGAAAACATTGTACCTTTAATCCATTTGACTATATTACTTCTAATAATTTAAAACATTAATTGACATCATTCTATCTTTTTTTCTTAGCCCCAGTTTATACTGGCTCCTTTTACCCCATATTCCCTCTTTTACATTATCTGTTACTACCTCAAATCTCCATCCATAAGTTTTTTCTTTTTGCATTGGTGTATATTAACATTGGTGTATTTTATTTTTCTATTTTTTCTTTTTCTCTCTCTTTTATCGATTTTTTCTTCTTTCCACTTTCAGCCATCATATAATGTTGTAGCAATGTTTCTGTATTGAGTAACTAATTGTTTTACCTATTCCAGGATTTTGCTACAAGTTTATTCCTGGATTAGAGAAGTTGTAGAGAACAATATCAACAAATTTTTCATTTTTCATAAGGTTAAATAGTATATGGATTGGCTCCAAAGTGATTGTAGTAAATATAGTTCAGTGGCTTCTCTCAAAGTGGTGTTGATACTGGGATTGGCAGAAGCCACACATTCAGATAAAGTATCAATACCTGATATTTGCTCATCCTAGGGATTTTAAGAAAAAGAAGCTCATGATGTAGTCCCTTCCTTGAAAGAAGAAACAATGACCATTGCAACAAATGAGTAGACAAATGATATGAAACAGTAAGGGAACAAACAACCCCAAACAGCCTATAACACTTCAACAATTGACTCTATCAATCCAACCATGGAGGAAATGTCAGAGAAAGAATTTAGAAAGTTCATTGTTAAAATATTCAATGAGCTGACAGAAGACAAGAAGTGAAATTAGAGTGAAAATACAGGACATGAAAGATCACTTCAATAAAGAGATGGAGATTTTGAAAAAACAAAACAAAATGGAAATTCTGAAAATGAAAGACTCAATAAATCTAATTAAAAATTCAATGGAAAACATTACCAATAGTTTAGACTACCTTGAAGATAGATTTTTCAGTCCCTGAATACAAAGTATATAATCTTGAAAATAAAGTTGATCATTAAGAAAAGATGTTAAGAGACCATGGGCAGAATATTCAAGAAATCTGGGATAGCATCAAGAGACCAAATTTAAGAATCATTGGGGTGGATGGAGACTACAAATACAAACTAAAGGAATGTAAAATCTTTTCAACAACATAACATTGGAATGATTTCCAAATTTTAGGAATAAGATGGAAATGCAAATATAAAAGGCATATAAACTCCAAAAAGATAAAATCACAATATGCCTACTCAATGACACATTATAATGAAAATGCCTAGTATACAGAATAAGGAGAGAATTTTAAAATCTGCAAGACAAAAACAGCCTGTCACATTTAGAAGTAAACATACTCAGATTTCTCAACCCAGACCCTAAAAATCAGGAAGGTATAGAATAATATGTACCAATCTGTGAAAGAAAATGAGTACCAATCAAGAATACTATACCCATCAAAATTATCCTTCCAAACTGAAATTTAAATAAAAGCCTTCCTTCTTTATAAAATGAGGTTAAGAAAACAAGATAGAATGATGTCAATTAATGTTTTAAATTATTAGAAGTAATATATTCAAATGGATTGAAGGTACAAAAACTGAAAGAATTTATAACCACAAAGCATTCACTATAAAACATACTTGATTAAATATTTCATGAAAAATAAATAAAAAATAAAAATGAAAACCAGTATAGAGATAAATTATACTAGAAGAATAGTCAATTGAAGAAGAATAAAGTTTGAATTAAACATTAGAATATCAAAATGCAGAAATAAAAGTTATCTCCTTATAATAGCTCTAAATTAAATGGTCTAATCTCTTTAATTAAAAGAAATAGATTGGTAGATGGGATGAAAAAAAGACCCAAAACAGAACCAAAAAATACTATTAATCAAATGAACTTAACAGATATTTATAGACTATTTCATCCATTGATGTTGTTTGCAAGAGACTCACCTTATAGACCAAAGACAACCACAAAATAAACTTTAAAATTGGGAAGAGATATACCATGCAAATGGTACCTGTAAAGAAGCCAGAGTAGCTATTTTCATATCAGACAAAGTGTACTTCAAGCCAAAATTAAACAGAAGAGACAAAGAATGTCACATCATACTGGTTAATGGAATTATCCAACAATATAATATAATAAGAGTAAATATTTATGTCTCAAACAACTGTGCATGTATGCAAAAAAAAACTTCTCAATTTTATGAATCAAATGGAACAAAACTTCAACACCCCTCTCTCACAACTACATCATCCAAACATAAACAAAGTAGAGATTCATCAGAACCAAAAAATACTATTAATCAAATGAACCTAACAGATATCTATAGAATATTTCATTCATTGATGAGGGAATTCACTTTCTACTCAGCAGCACATAGAACATTGTCTAAAATAGATAATATTTTAGGTCACAAAGCAAATCTGAACAAAAATATGCACATAATCCCTTGCATCCCATCAGCTCACAATGGAGTTAAATTAGAAATCAGTGATAAGATTAAAAAAAAAAACACACTAACCCATGTAGATTAAATAATACATATTTAAAATGATGACTAAATAGCAGAAGAAATCAGTGGAAAAACAAAAAATTCCCCAAAATAAATGAGATTAATGATACAAAATATCAAAATCTCTGTACAGTAAGAAGGCAATTCTAAGAGTAAAGTGTATAGCATTGAGTTTATTCACAAAACAAAAAGATACCAAACCAATAATCTAACATTACATCTCAAGGTCCTAGAAAAAGAAGAAAAAAATCCATAAAACAGAAAAAAAACAGCATAAAACAGAAAAAAAATTAAAATGAGAATCATGATCAATGAAATTGAAAATAAAAGAAAACAATACATAGGATCAATGAAATAGAAGTGGCATTTTTGAAAGAATAAATAAAAATTGAGAAATTATTAGCCAATCTAACCAAAAGAAAAAAATTCAAATAAACAAAATTATAAATGAAATGGAAAATATCATCAGAGATATAAGTATCCAGAAAATCATCAGAAACTATTTTGAAATTTTATGCTCCAACAGTTAAAAAAATCTTGAAGATATTGGCAAATTCCTGTTGACATAGGACCTATTCGAATTGAACCATGATGATACAGAAACTTAATAGAATCAATATCAAAATTGAAGCATATATCTAAAGCTTTCCGCTAAAGAAAATCCAAGTACTAGATGGATTGTCAGCTGAGTTCTACCAGATCTTTAAAGAACCAATACCAATCTTCCTCAAAATATTTAATAAAATAGAAGAAAACAACCCAAATTCATTCTATTAAGCCAGTGTCACTCTAATACTAAAACCAGACAAAGACATATCAAGGAAAGAAAACTTTAGACCAATATTCTTAATGAACATAGATGCAAAATATTTTAAGAAAATATTGACAAACTACAAACAAAAACACATTAAAAAGATTGTGTATCATGATCAAGTGAGTTTCATCCCAGGGATGCAAGTTTGGTTCAACGTGGAAATCAATAAATGTAATTCACCACATAAACACTGTTAGGGAAAAATTGCATCAATAAATGCAGAGAAAGCATTTACAAAATCCAGAACCCATTCAAGGTTACAAAACTAGAGAAACTAGGGATAAAAGGAACTTACCTCAACATTGTAAGGGCTATAAGTGGCAAATCCAAGACTAACATCACACTGAATGGAGAAAAATGCAAAGCATTTCCTCAAAAACAAGAACACAAAAAGGATGTCACTCTCACCACTCCTATTCAACATAGTCCTTGAAACTCTAGCAAGAGCAATCAAGTAAGAATAAGAAATTAAAGGAATACAAACAAGAAAAGTAGAGCTCAAACTACCTCTGTTTTCTGATGACATGATTCTATACTTAGAAGACCCAGAAAACCTCCACCTGACTTATAGAATTGATAAACAAATTTAGTAAAGTAGAATATAAAATCAATATACATAAATCAATTCTTTCCTAAACTCTAATAATGACTGTTAAAAATGAGATAACGAAAACTATTTCTTTCACAATAATTTCAAAAAAAATCCATCATAATTAATCTAACAAAGGAGATGAAGGTCCTTTACAATGAAAACTAAAGGATGCTGAATAAAAAAATTGAAGAAGACCTTATAAGATGGAATGACCACTGTGTTATTGGACAGGCAGAATTAATATTGCCAAAATGGTGTGCTATCAAAAGCATTATACAGACTCAATGTAAACCCCATCAAAATAGCAATGACAAATCCTTTGTTGAACTAGAAAAAGCAGTTCTAAAATTCATTTGGAAAAATAAGCAACCCAAAATAGCCAAACCAATCCTTAGCAAAAAGAGGGATGCTGGAGGCATCACAATACCACACCTGAAATTATACTATAGAGCTATAGTAACAAAAACATCATGGTACCAGCAAAGAAATACAGACATGAATGCCACTGGCATAGAACAAAAGATACAGAGGCAAACCCACATAAATACAGTTATCTGATACTAGATAAAGATGCCAAAAACAACCACTGGAAAAAGAGTCTTTTTTAAAAACGATGCTGAGAAAACTGGAAATTCATATGTAGAGGAAACTTGACCCCTATTTCTCACCTTGCATAAAGTCAACTCAAAATGGATCAAAGACCTAGGAATTAGACGAGAAATTCTGCAACTCCTAGAAAAAAAATGTTGGCCCAACACTCCAATGTGTAGGCAGAGGAACCAACTTCTTTAACAAGATTCCCAAAGTGCAAAAAATAAAGCCAAAAATCACTAAGTGAGATGGGATCAAATTTAAAACCTTCATCAAAGGGAAGGAAACAAGAATATAAATATAGAGATTTTACAGAATGAGAGAATATATTTGCCACTTGCTCCTTAGGGCATTAATATCCAGAATATATAAAGAACTAAAAACACTTAACACCAAAATCTAAATAAATAAACAAACCAATGAATCGGCAAAAGAACCAAACAGACACTTCTCAAAAGAAAAAAAAATACAAATGGACAACAAATATATAAAAAATGTTCAACATCTATAGCAATTGGGGAAATGCAAATTAAAAGTACATTGAGATTTTAAGCCACTCCCATCAGAATGGCATTTATCAAGAATACAAATGAAGCTGGGCACAGAGATGCATGTCTGTAATCCCAGCACTTTGGGAGGCTGAGACAGGAGAATTGTAAGTTCAAAGCCAGCCTCAGCAAGGGCAAGGCACTCAGCAACTCAGTGAGAACCTGTCTCTAAATAAAACATAAAATAGGGCTGGGGATGTGGTTCAGTGATCAAGTACCCCTGAATTCAATCCCTGGTACCAAAAAAAAAAAAAAATACAAATGATAATAAATGTTGGTGAGGACATGGAGAAAAATGTGCATTCATACCTTGTTGGTGGGCTGCAAATCAGTGCAGCCATTACAATAGTGAAAGTATGATATTTGCTGGTAAATAAATGGAGCTGGAGACTCTCATACTAAATTAAATAAAGCAGACTCCAAAAGTCAAAGGTTGAATGTTCTATCTGACATGCAGAAGCTAGCCCAAAATAAGAGAAGAGAGAGAAAAAGTAAAAAGAAAAGGGGAGATTTCATCAATAAAGAACAAAGATCTATGGAGTAGACAAAGGGTATTGTGGGGGAGAGAAGAGAGGCAGGATAAGGAAAGAATATTAGAATCAACCTGACCTAATTTTCCTAAGTACATATATGAATATACCACAGTAAATCTCACTGTCATGTATATCCAGAAGACATTGCTTTAAAAAATACTATAATAGCAGAAAGATCAATAGAATAGAAGGAAGGGAACGGGGTAGGGAAGAGGGAAGGAAAAGAGGATGTACTGGGACTGGATTAGGGAAAACTATTTTCCATGCTTTTATAATTATGTCCAAAATAATCTTAAAATTATGTATAACTAAAAATAACCAATTAAAAAGTAGATAATAAATAAATAATTTTTTTTAAAGAATGAAGGACTGGAGATGGAGCTCAGTTTAGAACACTTGTCTAGTATGTGCGAAGTCCTAGGTTTGATCCCCAGCACCATAAACAAACAAACAAAAACCCAAATAAATAACTCTTTCATCATATTCTTCCCCACCTATATTTTCATTTATAGCCAGTGTGCTATGAACTTCTTCAGCCTATATGCATGTGACAAACTTAAAAATATATCCAAAATATATATTTCACACAAATGCATATCCACTTCCAAGTTATTGTATGATATCTTAAAGTACTGTTTTATCTGATATGTAAATCATATCAAATTTGCATAAATAACTGATGTAAATAATAAAGCAAATACAATGAATTATGGAACTCTTGTCCAAAATAGAGTAGATGGTAATTGTCATAAACTTCTTAATCATCATGTCTATGTGCTTTTGCTGCTACTAAAATTTCTGTGTGCTTAATGGAATTTCAGTTCTAAATATCAAGAACATTAACATAATAACAATTTAAGAAACAGGATCAAAACTGATATTTGTAAATGAAGGCCATTTCCAAATACTTTTTAGAATAGCTACAAAACACCTTCATATAATATTTATTGGAAATTTAAGTTAGAAACTAATCTGCATAAAGAAGACATGTTTTACTTTATAGAGAAGTTAATAAAATCCAGCTTTCTAGTTCTCAGTTTCTGGCATTTTGGTCTTTGCATTGTTTTGATATTTTCACCTAAAATATTCTAATGTTATTCAATAAAAGAAGTAGGTCCCTAACGTGAGTCTATATGCTACATTGCACTTGAAAAGTATGAATTTGTGATTGATAATAATGCCTTCTAAAACTTAAGGATTCTTTTGGTACCAAACTCAACCTTCCATTTTCAACATTGGTTGTGAAAAGGACCCTTTAATTGGCATTTACAATTTATTTCACAAATTTATGAATGCATGTGTTCTGATATTTTATGTCCTAGAGTAGAATTACTGATAAACATGCTTTGTCAACATAGACCGGTTTCAATAAAATAGAAGAAGTTTGAAGTGTTTGTTTATTTTTCCTTTTTTATCACTTTTTAAAAATTTCTGGTGGGCATAGTGGCACACGCCTGTAATCTTAGAACTTTGGGAGGCTGAGACAGGAGAATAGCGAGTTCAAATCCAGCCCCAGCAAAGGCGAGGTGCTAAGCAACTAAGCAACTCAGTGAGACTCTGTCTCTACACAAAACAAAAAATAGGCCTAGTGATGTGGTTCAGTGGTTGAGTAGCCCTGAGTTCAATCCCTGGTACCAAAAAAAAAAAAAAAAAATTTCTTACTATAACAAATTCCTAGTACTCCTTTTCTATTTTATAATTATATTCATGCCAATGTGAACTGACATAGTATGATATTAAAGGTTCTTCATGGTTTCTTTAATAAAAAATTACAAATGAATGCAATTCTATAATTCCTTTTGAATAGAAAAATGTTTCTCATTTTATATGAAAGAATAAGAAATAAATTGAAAATATCTCCTGGATTTGACATAAATAATCTCAATTGAACTTCATGTTATAGTAGATCTGCTCTGCATTATTTTAACAATCTTATAATTCAGTTTCTCACTATTTTTCAAGTAAGTTTTGTGCATCAAAAGAATCAGATATAACATGCTGCTTTCCTCAATACAAACAGAAAATAGATTAGCAACATGATATCAGTTTGCTCACATTTTCCATATTTGTTGTGTTCTTAGACAGTATTATCCAGATATAGATAAGCATAGCTCTTATTAGAGTCTGAATCAGGACAAACAAGAAATTTTTTTATGTCTCCATTGAGGAGCTCTTCCAGGCTATTTTTCAAGGCTTTTACTTATTGTATTTTTATTTTCTAGAAAAAGTTTTGAGTAAAATAACTACCAGAAACACATGTTTAAATATATTACAGTTACTAATTAATTTGTTTCCTAGTATTATATTTAAAGGAAAATACAATAATTCTTAGGAGAAATTCTTACATTGCTTCTACATGCATTAACAGAATTAAGAATTTCTAGGTGTGGATGCATGGCCAAAAAAACTTCATTTAATTTTTCCAGCACATAATTTTTTCCATACATAGTGTTTACTCATAAAGCACTCTTCAAGTAGTTCAGTTTTTATGTTTAAATAATTTAAACATGATTCAGTGACTACATAATAGTTCTTGTCAGGAGATCAGTTGATAATTTCCTGAGAGAACATATTCTAAAGACATTTTATAAAAATTATATGCTTAATAATAACATGTGTTTACTAATTTTTAGCAGTTTAAACTACTGATTTAAAGTTTAAAGCAGTTTAAACTACTAGTTTAAAGTACTGATTGAACTCAGTACCCCTGAGTTCAATCCCCGGTACCAAAAAAACAGAAACAAAAACAAAAACTAAAACTAAAACTAAAACAAACCAGGAACTCAGCTACTGAGTCACATGCCCGCTCTTTTTAATTTTTTTTTAAGGCAGGGTCTCGCTAAGGTACTTAGGGCCCCACTAAATTGCTGAGGCTAGCTTTGAACTTGAGGTATTTCTGCCTCAGCCTCCCAAGCCACTGATATTACAGGTGTGTACCAACACACCTGGCAGTTTTTCTAGTATTTTGAACACTAATTGGTATTGGGTTTTGTCAGATGCTTTTTCTGCACTTACTGAAATAATTATGATTCTTGTCTTTAACTGCGGTGAATTACATTTATTGATTTGTGTATGTTGAACCCATCTTGCATCTCTGAAATGAAATCCATTTGATCATGGTGTACTATCTTCTTATTGTGGTTTTGAATGCAGTTTGTCAATATTTTATTAAAGAATTTTTCATCTATGTTCACCAGGGATATTGGTCTGAGTTTTTCTTCATTGATATGTCTTTGTCTGACTTTGCTACCAGGGCAATACTGGATTCATAAAAAGAATTTGGCCATTTCTCTCTCTTTCTATATCATGGAATATTTTGAGGAGGATTGCCATTATTTCTTCTTTAAAGATCTGGTAGAACTTGACAGAGTCCATCTGATTCTTGGATTTTCTTTGTTGGAAGCCTTTTCTTAGGTGCTTCAATTTCATTGCTTC
>PVHX01011410.1:0-24297 GCA_004024805.1 Geosciurus inauris | reverse complement strand
TGACTCTCTTTATTATCCCAGAGATTTGATATGCTGTTTTCTATTCTCATTTGTTTCTAAGAATTTTTATATCTCTTTTAATTTCTTCTATGATCCATTTCTCATTAGAAAGTATATTATTTAATCTCCAGATGTTAATGTTTTCTGTTTTTTATTCTTTATTTCTAATTTTATTCCTTTATGATCTGATAGGATGCAAAGAACTATCCCATGTTTTTTTATATTTCCTAAGACTTGCTTTGTGCTCTAAATATGATGTGGCTTAGAGAAAATACCATGTGCCACTGAGGACAAAATGAATGTAGTTGTCAATGAATGAAATATTCTAGAGATACCTTTTAGGTCCATTTTTTTAAAAAGTCAGAATAGTATTTTCTTAGTTTATGTCTGGATGACCTATCTGATGGTGAGAGTGGTTTATTGAAATTATCCAATATACTTGTATTGAGGTTTATTTCTTTATATTGAGAAGCATTTATTTTATTACATAGGTGCACAGACATTTGGGACAAAAGTATTTATAATCACTGTTATGGTTTCTTCTGAGGTATCCCCTCAATGCTGTGTGAGACAGTGCAAGAAGGTTCAGAGGTTAAATCATTACATTGAGAGATATAACCTTATCAGTGGATTAAACCACTGGTATGGATTAATTGGACAGTAATTGTAGGATGTATAGTTCCCTGAGAGCATGCCTTTGGGAATTATAGTTTCTTTTGTGGGCAGAGCTCTCTATTCCTAGTTGTCCTGTCCTGAGCCATTTTCTACACCTTTCTGCCAAGATGTTCTGCCTCACTTTAGACCAAGAACTATGGAGTCACCTGACCATCAACTGACCCCTGAGACTGTAAGACAAAATAAGCTTTTTGTCTGCTGAGTTACTCTTGTCTGGTCTTTTGGTCATAGCAACATAAAGCTGGCTAAAACAGAAATGAGGTTGTTGCTGTGACTAACATAAACATTTGATTCAGAAGCTTTTGGATCTTTTTGGAGTTTTGGGGGAAATTTTGACAAGTTTAAAGATGAAAGTGGAAAAAGCTTTAGAATGCTGTAGATGAAGACCAGAAGTCAAATAGAACTTCAGATAATTAAGACTGGGCCTGTAGGTTTCAAAGGAGTAGAATTCTGTTGAAAACTGGACAAAAGGCTATTCATGTTAAGTTCTGGCAGAGGAATTGTCTACATTTTGCTCATGGCCTGAGACTTTACTATGAGGTTCAATTTAAAGGTAATGGACTAATTAATTTTATGGAAAAATTTCAAGGTAGCAAGGCATGTTACAGTGGCATGGATATTGGTGGTTTTCTAAAAAGTTCACTGACATAATCAGGAGTAGAAATCAAAGCAGAAAGATACAAATGTTTTGGAGTTTGGTAAGAAAAGTGCAAGGAAAACTGGGGCTGAGAAAGTTGTAGTTGTTAAAGACATGGTAGCCCCTAAAGAAATGGTAAATACTTCACAAACAGACAATAAAAATATGGCTTGAGGGCATCTCAGGCCCTGGTAAAAACACACTAAACTCAGACTTAAGGGTGTAAAAGTAAAAAGTTCTTTGAAAAGAGGACATAGAAGCAACTTATTACACAGTGGCCCTTGAAAGTTTTTATTTATTTTTTTTCACCATGCTCATCCACCCAGGCAACGAGAGACTGCTGAAACCATATTCCAGGAAGTTTGACTACTGTGCAAGATGGTGGTGTACCTTGGCATTAATCATGTGGTGTTGGTTCTGCAGCAATGCAGAATGCTGAAATTTGATGGTCATGGATGCTTCCACTGAAATTTCAAAAGAAGCCCAGAGAGGCCGGGGGGTGGGGAAAAAGTAACAGGATTAAAAGCTTAAAAGGCAATATGTGCTGATGTGAAAATAAAGCCAAAGCTGCAGTGAAGACCCTTGAGATTAAGAGGTGACAGTAATGTAGAAAATCTGCTGAGCTGTAAGAATTGAGCAGAAACAACTTCAGAGAGGAGCCATGTGGGTCACAATCATCAAGGCCTTGAGGTGCAAAACTACACAAGCTCTTTGGAAAGAATTTTACAATGTCATGTGCCCCAGATGCTGAACATGGAATTCAGCTGCAGAATGTATTTGCCCAGTTGGATTTCAGTCTTCCTGTGATCCCATCCCTTCTTTCTATGTCCCTATATCTTACTTGTAGACTGTATGTTTACTCTGTGCCATTGTATTTTGAATATATGTGACTTGCTTTTGATAGTCACAAGAAAAAACATTCATGAGTTTGCCTTGAGTATCAGATGATATTTTGGACTCGAACTTTTGGGCAATGTCGGAACTATTAATATTATGAGAACTCTTGAAAATAAATGAATTTTGAATTTGCATTGTGAGATGATTATAAATTTTGGGTGAACAGGAACAAATTGCTATGATTTAGATGTGAGACAAATCTCCTGTAGGAGACAATGGGAGAATGCTCAGAGGTAAAATCATTAGATCATAATAAGTCTAATCTGATCAGTGGATTAATCCTTGTACATGGATTAACTGGGTGGTAACTATAGGAAGATAGGATGTGGTTCAAGGAAATATGTTGCTGGGCATGTGCCTTTGGGATTTGCATTTTGCCCTTGGTAAGCAGAGCTCTCTTTGTTTTCAGGTTGCCATGTTATAAGCTGTTTTCCTCTGCCACATCCTTCCTGCATGATTTTTTCCCTCACTCCAGGATCAGAGATATGAAGTTAGTTGACCATGGACTGAACATCTGAAACCATGAATCAAAAACTTTTCCCCTGCTACATTGTTCTTTTCAGATCTATCAGTCACAGTGACAAAAAGTTGACTCAAATAATCATTATATGTTGTCGTTGGATGATTCCTTTAACCAGTATGAAGTGGCCTTCTTTTACTCTTTTGATTAATTTTGGGTTGAAGTGCACTTATCTGATATAAAAGTAGCTACCCTGCTTTCTTTTGATCTCCATTTGCATGGTATGCCTTTTTCTATTCATTCACCTTCAGCTTTGAGGTTGTAGTTGCCTTTGAATCTCTTGTAAACAACATATGGTTGAGTATTATTTTTAAATTAATTCTGCCAATCTATGTCTTTTGATTGTAAAGTTGAGACCATTTACATTCAGTATTTCTATAGAGAGATGATTTCATTTCCTGCCATTTTGATTTATTTGTAATGCTTAATTCAGACTTCATTCTTCTTTAATTGACTATTATTCTAGTGAGATTCATCATTACACTGGTTCTAATTTTTATTTTTTATTTCTTCTGTATGAAATATTTCCTTGAGTATGTTTTGTACTACAGCCTTATTGGTTATGAATTCTTTCACTTTCTGCTTATCATGGAGTGCTGTGATTTGATCTTCAATTCAAAGATATAGTTTTTTTTCTGAATATAGTAATCTGGTTGGTACCTGTCTTCTTCCAGGGCTTGGAATGTATTATCCCTCCTTGCTTTAGAGTCTAGGCTAACAAATTAGTTGAAATCTTAATTGGCTTACCACTATATATTACCTTCCATTTTTCCTTTTTGGTTTTAATATTCTATTCTTTTTCTATGTATTAGGCATTTTTTGTCTTGACTATCTGGGGTTCTAAATGCCTCTTGTATTTTTATTTTTATTTTTTCTTAAGTATTTTAATCAGTTTTGATTCATTTTGACTGAAACACTTGACAAGAATAGCATAAATGAAGAAAAGTTTATTTTGATTCATGGCTTCGGAGGTTCAGTCTATAGTCAGGCAACACCATAGCCCTGGACCCAAGAACATCATAGCAGAAGAGTGTGGATGAGAAAAGTAGCTCAGGACATAGCTTCAAGAAAGCATATAGTGAGATTTGCATACCAGGGACTGAATACATACCCCAAAGTCGTACCTCAAGGACCTAGTTCCACCAGCCACCCCCTACCTTTCTACAGTTACCACCCAGTTAATCCAGTTCCATGGATTAATCTACTTATTAGGTTACATCTTTCATAATATAATGATTTCACCTCTGAACATTCTTGCATTGTCTCACAAGTACATAAGATTGTGTGGGTCATCTCACACTTAAACCTTAACACGAAGATTTGAAAAAAATTCTGATATTATTTCATTATAAAAGTTGTGCATTTCTTTTGTTTGTATTTCATTGACTTTGTCTATGCCCATGATTCTTTTTTTTTTAAATTTTTTTAGTTGTAGATGAACACAATACTTTATTTTTTATGTGGTGCTGAGGATTGAACCCAGTACCTCACATATGCGAGGTAAGTGCTCAACTGCTGAGCCACAACCCCCAGCCTTATGCCCATGATTTTTATATTTGGTCTTTAATGTTATTCTAGTTTTCTTGAATATTTTGGTCATGGTCTCAACATACTATCTTTATTATCACCTTTATTTTCAATATTATATACATTATCTTCAAGGCCTGAGTCTTTCTTCAAAGTGGACTAATCTCTTGATGATGATTTCTACTAAATTTTTAATTTGAATTATTGAGTCTTTCATCTCTAGCATTTCTATTTGTTTTTTTTTTCAGAAGTTCTCTTTATTGAAATGATTTTCACTTCTTGTATTTACCACATTGATTGCTTACATCTTATTATAGCTCATTGAACTTTTAAACTATAACATTTATCTATTCTTTCTTTAACATTTCCTCCACTGTGTTGTCAATGAAATCAGTTGTTGAAGTTGTGGGTCATGAAATGTGCATTATCTACAATTCCCAGCATCAGCACCACTTTGAGAGATGATACTAAATCCTATTAACTATAATCACTTGAGATCAAAGCTATGTATTTATGAACCTGCAGTGGAAAAACATCTTGTCAAAAATTTTCTCCACAATGATCTCATATAAAATTATAGCAAAAGTCTGGAATAGGTTGAGAAATTAGTTATAAAGTTAGTAAAATTACTCTTAGTTTTAAAGGGACTGAATAGGGAAGAGAAGGAAAATGGGCAAAGACAAAAGAGGGAAGAAAAACAACAGATGAAAAACAATAATACAAGTTAAATATACCTTGTAAAATACAATAATACCAATGTAAAGAGAAATAAAAGATGGGTTTGGGGGGATTTGAGGTATTTGGTAATGCAAGAGAGAAAAGAGAGATTAAAAGGAGGAAAGATACATATACAAAAGTTTAGTCAGATCATTTCACTGTCCTGCCCTTTCCTGTCCCTTTCCCCTCCTTCTCAACCCCCTTCATCTATTCTATTCATCTTCTATTTTGATGTTATTCTCTCTCCCTTTTCCTTTCCTTTTCTCTTTCTTGTTATTTTTTAAAAATTTCCTTCCATTTATTTTGGATTAGCTTCTACATATCAGAAAAAACATTCAGTCTTACTTTTTGGGACTGGCTTATTTCACTTAATGTGATAGTCTCCTGTTCCATCCATTTACTAGGTAATGCCAAAATATCATTTATTTTTCTGGCTAAGTAATACTCCATTGTGTATATACACACATTTTTTTAATCCATTCATCTGTTGAAGGGCACCTAGTTTGGTTCCATATCTTGGTTATCATGAATTTTGCTGTTGTAAACATTGGGATAGAATAGAAGAAACAGAGGCAAATCCACTAAATACCATTATCTGATACCACAGGTGCCAAAATCATGTGTCGAAAAAAACATAGTCTTTTAAAAATTGGTGCTGGTACAAGAGAGGTGAAAGACCTCTACAATGAAAACTACAGGACACTGAAGAAAGAAATTGAAGAAGATCTTAAAAGATGGAAAGACCTCCCATGTTCTTGGATAGGCAGAATCAATACTGTCAAAATGGCCATACTACCCAAAGCACTATACACATTTAATGTGATCCCAAATAAAATCCCAAAGTCATTTCTTATAGAAATAGAAAAGAGAATCATGAAATTTATTTGGAAAAAATAAGAGACCCAGAATAGACAAAACAATCCTCTGTAAAAAGAGTGAAGCAGGAGGCATCACAATACCAGACCTTAAACAATACTGCAAAGCTATAGTAACAGAAATGGCATAGTATTGGCACCAAAATAGACATATAGACCAATGGTACAAAATAGAAGACACAGAGACTAACTCACATAAATACAGTTATCTCATACTAGACAAAGATACCAAAAACATACACTAGAGAAAAGATAGCTCCTTCAACAAATGGTGCTGGGAAAACTGGAAATTCATATGCAGCAAAATGAAACAAACTCTATCTCTCACCATATACAAAAATCAACTCAAAGTGAATCAAGGATCTAGAAATCAGACCAGAGACATTGCACCTAATACAAGAAAAAGTAAGTCCAAATCTTCATCATGTCGGCTTAGGACCTGACATCCTTAACAAGACTCCTAAAGCACAAGAAATAAAAGCAAAAATCAATAAATGGGATGGATTCAAACTAAAAAGCTGTTTCTCAGCAAAAGAAACAATCAATGAGGTGAACAGAAAGCCTACATTCTGGGAGCAAATTTTTATCACATGCACTTCATATAGAACACTAATCTCCAGGATATATAAAGAACTTGAAAAACTGAACACCAAAAAAACAAACAACTCAATCAATAAATGGGCCAAGAATCTGAAGAGGCACTTCTCAGAAGAAGATATACAATCGTAAACAAATATATAAAGAAATGTTCAACATCTCTAGCAATTAGAGAAATGCAAATCAAAACTACACTGATATCATCCCACTCCAGTCAGAATGGCAGTTATCCAAAATGCAAGCAATAATAAGTGCTGGTGAGGATGTGGAGAAAAAGGCACACTCAAACATTGCTGGTGGAACTACAAATTGGTGCAACCTATCTGGAAAGCAGTATGAAGATTCCTTAAAAAACTTAGAATGGAACCACCATTTGACCCAGCTATCCCACTCCTCAGCCTTAAAAACAGCATACTACAGTAATGCAGCCACTTCAATGTTTATAACAGCACAATTCACAATTGCTAAACTGTGGAATCAACCTAGATGCCCTTCAATAGATGAATGGATAAAGAAACTGTGCTATATATACACAATGGAATATTACTCAGCCATAAAAGAGAATAAAATTATGGCATTTGCAGGTAAATGGATGGAGTTGGAGAACATCATGCTAAGTGAAGTAAACCAATCCCAAAAAACCAAAGACTGAATGTTCTCTCTGATTAATGGATGCTGACACATAATGGGGGTGGGGGTGGGGAGCATGGGAGAAATGGAGGAACTTCAGATGGAGCAGAGGGGAGGTGGAGAGGAGAGAGAGTATGAGAGTAGCAAAAATCGTGTAATGAGATGGACATCACTACCCTAGGTACATGTAAGAAGACACGAATAGTGTGACTCTATCTTGTTTGCAACCAGAGATGGAAAATCGTGCTCCAAATATGCATTATGACTTGAAATGCATTTTTCCGTTTTAAAAAGAAATTTTAAAAAATTAGTGCTGGTAAGACTAGAAATCCATATGTAGAAAAAATGAACTTTAATTCTTATCTCTCACTCTGCACAAAAGTCAATACAAGGTGGATCAAAGACCTAGGAATTAGACCAGAAACCCTGCGACTGCTAGAAGAAAGTGTAGTTCTAGCTCTCCAATATGTCAGAATATGAACTGACTTCCTTAAGATTCCTAAGGTTCAAAAAATAAAATAAAAAATCAATAAGTAGAGTGGCATCAAATTCAAAAGCTTTTGCATAGCAAAGAAAACAAGAGCCAGAAGAAAGAGCCTATAGAATAAGAGAAGATCTTTGTCATTTGCTTTGCAGGGCATTAATATTCAGATACATAAATAACTGAAAAAACTCAACACCAAATAATAATAATAACAACAACAATCACCAAATTAATAAATGTACAAAAAAACTAAACAGATACTTCTCAAAAGAAGAAATACAAATGACCAACAAATATTTCAAAAAATGTTCAATATACCTAGCACTCAGAGAAATGCAAATCAAAACTACGTTGAGATTTCATCTCACTATAGTCAGAATGACAATGATCAAGAATAAAAGTAATAACAAGTGTTGGTGAGAATTTTGGGGAAAAGGTACACTTACATATTTTTGATGAGATTACAAATTAGTGTAACTTAAGCATTATGGAGATTTCTTAAAAAAAACTAAGAATGGAACCATCATAATACCCAACTATTCTACTTCTCAGTATACATACAAAAGATTTAAAATTGTACTCCAAACCATATCTTCAAAATAAATTTATGGCAGAGTTTTTTGAAATTTCAAAACAACTGTAAGTAAAAAAGGAAAATCTCTAAATCTAGCACAAAATTTTGCGTATTTCCATTCCAGGACTAACCCACACTAAATCTTTATGGCCAGCAAAGGCAGTGAGAAAACTTACAAAGACAAAGTAAGAAAATTAGACCTAAGTCTAAATTCACTTGAAATTATTTCCAGAAAGATTTAGTCCAAACTACATCTTAAAATACATATAAAAAATTGTCTGATAAGGTTAGAATATGGATTCCAGGACACTCACTGCAAAGTACATTTCATTTAAAGGGGGAAACATGATTTCCATGGGCACTCTAGGAAACATAGTTTTGAAGAAAGTACAAAACATAGTTTTGAATTAAGTACAAAAGCAAAAGAGTGGTGACAAAGAGGGGGAAAAGAACAAACAGGAACAATTTCAGTGTTACAACAAAAGGCAATTATTGAAATTGGAAGAATCATAAATCCACCCTCTACCAGGAAAACAAAAGGAGAATTTTATTTACTCTCTCCTACTATAAATGTAATAAATTGCCTGGGTTTTTGCTCTTTTGGTAAAAAGAGCACCATCAAACTAAGAATCTTACAAAACACTGCATTATCATAAAAACGAATGGTGGACAGTCAAATCTGTTCAGAGGTACTGTAGATCATTTGGCAGAAGCACATCTGTACATGAAATACAGAAACAATTAAAATGGAGAACCTGTAAGTTGACACACTGCAAAAAGAATTAAATATATCCAAATAATAGGGAGAAAGGATAATTGATTGACCACCAGAAAGAAATGAAAGAAGTAGACAAAATTATCTCAATATACAGAAAGAAGAATTATAGTATATCCAAGGAAAAATAAACACAAAGATAAATCAAATTAAGGCTATTAGCATGGTTTTCAATGGCATGTGATTTTGCTCCCCAGGACAAAGATTTTGGTTGTTACAGTTAGGGAAGTTGCTGCTTCCATCTAATAGGATGCTTCTGACATCCAGAGGGTGCTACTTTGTCTACTGATAAACATCTCAGAACCATGCAGCCCCCATCAACAAAGAATTATCCATGCCCAAATGTCAAAACTTCCACTGCTGAGAAGCTCTGGTTTAAATCAAGTACAGTTGTGATAGCTAATTATACATTAACGAGAATCAGAACTTTTCAAACATGTATGAAAAATGAATATTCAATATAGTCCATTAACTAATATAAACAAACACCAAATGTTATCCTAAAATAATGTATTTGAAATCTAAGAGATCAATGATAATTCCACTGATGTTAAATTCTGTGAAAAACAGCGATCCTTTCTGTTATTTCACTATTGTGGGGAAAATCATAGATATTAAGTCAGGTTTTCCCAACATCTGATCAGAGAACTATATATTCTCTTTTTAGAAGTGAAAATATCTTTTAAAAGCTCATCAAACACTCTAATTATTCTTTGTTCTACACAAAAATTAGCCACAGCTTCCTACAGAAAACAAGGATGCAGATGTTGCTTTTACACTTAGCCAGATGATTTTGTTAAACCAAATTGTACACTCAAATGTATGTTTCAGTCTCTTCTTTTCCTTATGGCTACAGCTTTTTCAGTTCTAGATTAACAATTTTGTATAAAATATAAGCTAAGAAATGAGCTTGGAATATTACATTAAAATAAACTCAAGTAAAGCATTATAATTTTATGAAGAGTAGTCATGTCTCCTAAAATCTGTTTTTTTGGCTTTCTTTATTTTTTAACATATTCATGATACTAGCTATCTTTCTCAAATAAAATTTCTGAAACTTCAGAAGATATTGAATTCAGTGTACAGCATTTCACCACCTTTAAAGTCTTCTAATGCCAAGAAGACTCTTATTCCCTAGCAGAATAATTTCTAAAAGAATAATTAACTCCCTACCACCTGATCATGTCAGTTACCCATGTGAATTAAGGGACTCACTGAACCTCAGATATATTCTCTATGATCACATACCAACAAGCATATTGTATATCATCTTCCAAATATCATACAAATAGTTTATCATTTCAATTCATTTTAAGCATAAAATAATTTGTGAGTTTTTCATAACTCTCAAGTAGCTTAGTTACAAGTAGAATGGTCTGAAAAACATTCTAGGCAATTCATATGATTTGAACACAGATTGTTTACTTACTAGTACAGTCTTGTAGCACTCTAAAAACAATATTAAAAAAAGTTTTTTGACTAATAAAATTACTGAAAGTCTCCCCCCAAGATAAACATACTTAACCTAAGATTATAGTTTACAACATTTTAACTCTAAGTCATAGGAGGAAGCATGGAAATGAATGATTAATTCACATGAGGCTAATAATTATAAAAATAAATAAAAGGAGCTATTATTACTGACCACACACTGTGCACTGTGCTTGAAACTTTATAGATGCAGTGTCCTATTATGATGGTGGCCCCAAGAAGTTCATGTGCAAAACAAAGCAGTAGGATTTCCAGGTGAGATTAGGTCATGAGGACCTTAGCCTAGTCAGTGCTTTGTTTCCCTGATGGGAATTAGCAGGTGACTGCAGGCAAATAAGGTGTGGCTGGAGGAGGTGGGTTCCAAAGAGCAGGCCTTTGGGGTATATGTTGTCCTTGTTGAGCAGAGTGCTCTGTTTCTTGGTGGCCATGTTCGACCTACATTCCTCTGCTACAGTATTTCACCATGAGGTTCTGTCTCACCTTGAGCCCCAACGAATGGAGCTGGTTGTCTATGGATTGAGACCTTTGAAGCTGTGAGTCTCCCAGAAAACCTTTCCTCCTCTAATTGTTCTTGTCAAATAATTTGGTCACAGCCACACACACACACAAAAATGACTAAAACACTGCCTCATCAATATCAAAATATTTTTTAAGAAGTAGGTTTGAATTATTGTATTTTACATATTAGGACATTGAGGTTCAAATATGGAACAGAATACTCCTAAAGTTATATCAAGTATAAAAGGTAGCAAGTACAAAAATACAAACAGGCCTGCCAAATATTAAGATCATAATATTAAGATCATTATTGTCCCTGGAGTACAACTCATTGTTCATTCTCTATCTTTAAACCATTTAATATTGCTTTGAAAGAAAGGGAAGAAGTTTCTACTTTTAGTAAATCCAACTTAGGACAAATCATGGGGCATTATTTTGTTTCATAGTTTGTTCTTACCCAAAATAGAATCAGTATTTGTGAGGTTCTCGGGAATCACATTTGATTGGTTCAAATTCCTGTTTTGTCTCTTCCTACATTTTTGATCATTAGAAAATTATTTAATGCCTTTTGTTCTCAAATTTATCCTCCCCACAGTTACTCCAGGCTATCATAGAAGATAAATACTTCCATGTAACATCCTTTATGCATATTGCTAAATATAATACTAGAATTATTTTGTTAAAGACATCTGTCTCTTTAGTTTTCACATTTGATCATTCTCAGAAAAAAATCTGTTTTCATTTTCTAGCAAATTGCATAGGTTAAAATTCTGATATTATTAGAAGAATCATGTTTTACTAATCACTTGTCCTGTATTTTTTTGAAAAAGTGGGCAAGAAAAATATCAGAATATATCAACTGAGATTGCTCAAGCATTGTAAAACAGGGAGAAACTACACTAGCTATCCTGCCTGAATGTGTGACAATGCCTTCCCCTGAAATTTTCTGTGAAAAAAATAAATGTTTGCACTAATGTTATTGGTAAAAAATATAAAATGGAGTCAATTTTAGGAATAAACAACCAATTTTGCTTTCATAAAACCAAACTATGTTAAAGTTTTTAGTTATTCAGAATGTAGAATTGCATGAACATGTATCACTTATCTCATTGCTGTTTTTAAGAGCAAGGGATATTTTTCTCATAAGAAATTATTACATAACTTACATCTCACATTTTATTAAGATTTAAATCTAAGTTTAACATAGTAAATTACTATTCTAAATATGTGTATCTAATTATATAATTTCTAATGTAATTTTTTGAGTCAGGGAAAATAAAAACAATTTTATATATCATGGATTTTATGATTTATTTTTTAAAAGTAAAATTGCAAGTAATTTTCAGATTATGAGTGCATTTTCATTGTGATAATCCATAAATTAGTATTTAAAATTCATATGTAAGAGATAGCATAGCAGAATTTTTTCACACTTGGACTATTAACCCGATCAATTAATCATTAAAAAAACTGTTCCCGGGCTGGGATTGTAGCTCAGCGGTAGAGCGCTTGCCTTGCATGCTTGCCTTGCATGCGTGGGTTCGATCCTCAGCACCACATACAAAGCAATAAAATAAAGACATTGTGTCCATCTACAACTAAAAAAAAAAAAAAATTTAAAAAAAACAACTGTTCCCATTCTTTACCTTATTTTTCTTATAAATTTGTATAATTATAAATCTTAAAACAATAATAAGATTTAATATCAAAACAAAACCAGATAAAGAAAGAAAACTACAGACCAATATTCCTGATATTGAAGGCAAGAGGAAGAAACAACATGGATTCAAATAGAAAGGAAAGAAGACAAAATATCACATATCCTTTCCAAAGGAAATGATAGTGTAGTAAGAAGATCCAAAAAACTTTACCAGAACATTTCTATAGCTGAGAAATAAATGCAGCAAAGTAGTTGGATATAAAATCAACACACAAAAATCAATCTTTTCATACACCAATAATCTACTGAAAAATCAGAAAACAATCCTATTCACAATAGCCTTTTAAAAATACCTGAGAATAAATCTAACCAAGAAGGTGAAAAGCCTCTATGACAAAAATTATGAAACACTGAAGGAAGAAATTGAAGAAAACCTTAGGTGATAGAAATATTTCCATATTCTTGGATAAGCAGAATTAATAGTTTAAATGGCCATATTACCAAAAGCAATCTCCAGATTAAATGCAATTTTATCATAATACTAATGGCATTCTTCACAAAACTAGAAAACATAGCCCTAAAATACATATGGAAGAATGAAAGACCCAGAATAGCCAAATGAATTCTGAGCAAAAAGGGCAATGTTAAAATACCTGATTCAAATTTTACTGCAGGTCTGTAGTAACAAAAAACAGTAAGATACTGGCATAGAAAAAGATAGGTAGACTGATGGAATAGAACAGAAGACAGAGAAAAACCCAAACAGAATCATCAGATCTTTGACAAAGGTGCCAAAATATACACTGGAGAAAAAAAAAAAAAAAAAAAACACCTTTTTAACTTATAGTGCTGGGAAAACTGGACATTTATAGGTAGAAGAATAAAACTAGATCACTCATATCCTGCACAAAAGTCTACTCAAAATGGATAAACACCTATGAATTATACCAGAAACTTTGCAACTACTAGAAGAAAACATAGGTTCAATGTTCCAATATATAGTTATAGGCAAAGACTTCCTCAATAAGACTCCTAAAGGTCAGGAAATAATGCCAAGAATTAAAATTTTATGTACAGCAAAGGAAAAAATTAAGAGCATGAAGAGTGCATACAGAATGGAGGAAAATATTTATCAGCTACTTTTCCAATAGAAAATTATTATCCATAATATATAAAGAATGAAAAAAGCTTAGTAGCAAAAACCAAAACTCAAACAACAAATGGGTAAATTATCTAAACAAATATTTTTCAAAAGAAGAAATACAATTGGTCAACAAATATATGAAAAAAGTTTAACATCATTAGCAATCAAGGAAATGCAAATCAAAACTAGCCTAAGATGTTATCACACTTCACTTAAAAGAGAAATCATCAATCACAAATAATAATAAGTGCTGGTAAAGATGCATGAAGAAAAAAAACACTTATATACTGTTGGTTTTGGGATTGTAAATTAGTACCACCTCTATAAAAATTGGCATGGAGATTGTTCAAAAGACTGGGAAAGGAACCAGCATATGACCTCTTGGTGTTTATCCGAAAGAAAACATGTCAGCATGCTATAGTGATATATGTACACTCATGTTTAAAATAGTATAATTCACAATAGTGAAATCATAGAACTAGTCTACTAGTCTATGTCCAGAAACTGATGAATGGCTAAAGAAGTGGTTTATACAAACAATGGAGTTTCACTCAATTATAAGGAAGAACAAAATAAGTCCTTTGCAGGACAAAAAACAAATGGAAGCTGGGCACAGTGGCGCACACCTGTAATTCCAGCACTTTGGAAGGCTGAGACAGGAGAATTTCAAGTTCAAAGCAGCCTCAGCAACAGCGAGGCGCTAAGCAACTCAGTGAGACCCTGTTTCTACATAAAACACAAAAATAGGACAGGGGATGTGGCTCGGTGGTCAAGTACCCCTGAGTTCAATCCCCAGTACCAAAAAAACCAAAAAAACAAATGGGACTGGATAACATCATGTTAAGTGAATTATTCCAGACACAGAAAGTTGAGTCACTTTTTTTCTCTCATATGTGGAAGCTAGAGAGAAGAAAATGAAGAAAAAAGTCTCATGAAAATAGAAAGGAGACCAATAGGGTAGAGGACAGAGATCAAAGGAAAGGAGGAGGGGAGACAAAGGGAAGGGGTCAAGAAATTAACCAAATTATATTATGTACACATGTAAACATATCACAATGAATCCCACTATTATGTATAATTGTAATTCAACAATAACATTTCCTAAATTTAATATCATAAAACATTTAGAACACCCAGAATTTATATGCCAGACTTATATGTTTAAACTTAAACTTGAATTTCTAATATTAATTTAAAAAGTAAATCCTAACTTTTTATTCAGCATTTTCAAGATTCATGAGCTGTCTCAGCAAGTTATAGTTCACCTGACTCTCAGCATTATTAGCCTATAACTCTTTACTGTCAATCTATAACCCGAGATATGCTCTTTTTTATACTTCTCTGTCATCTAAGAAGAGAAATATGCTGACTTAGATTGAATTTCTTATACATTGGTACTTCTTTTCTCTTTGTGTCATACTCTAGCCTCATAACATTTTTCTTATATACATAACAGTTTGGAATAGTACAGGAGAGTAATATCTTCTTTGAGAAATTTAATAATGTAGATCTTAGAACAAGAGGAGGTACAAAAAATCATTCGCACATATACAATGAATTCAAGAACACTGGTATTAATAATAAAAAACTTAGCATTTAAAGTGTTTACCACGTCTGAGACATTATCCGAGCAGCAAACATCTATTGCTCTTTTGATCCTCATACTTGGAGGCATAGCCTTGAATTAGGATTCAAGTATCTACAAAATTCATTGAGACAACTTTTATTTATACACACAGATAGTAGACATAAAAGAATATTAGAAGAATATGACTATGTTCATAAAGAAGATCAAATATATACATGTACCTGAAACTAAAAATCTATTACACACCAAAACCTGTGGGTATTGCTGGCACTGAAGGTCGGCTTAGTTCTGGGTCCAAGTATATACAGAGATGGCAAAAGTTAGCTCCTTGTATAATGTGGATATTTTTTTTTCTTTCAAGGAAGAAGACGAAAGTCAGGCTTAAATGGGAACATATATCCTCCAAGGAGGGAAGAATAAGCCAGGGAGTCTTCAGCTCAGGAAAAGAACCAGAGGAAATCAAACAAACAAAAACATTTCTGGCAAGTCGTTAAGAGTTCTGTCCTGTAAGAAAGTATAACACCAGAGTGCTATAATATAGGATGCATAATCAAGCAATGGGGACTTAAAGAAATAATATGTCTGTTTGCTTTTCGAAGTTCCTAAATTCATGGAGATGAAAAAGCCTCAAATCATTGGTATAAAATACAGTTCTGGGCTACAGATGCAGAGGGACTGTGAGTACAACACAAAACCACTTGAAATGTTAGCAGTGAATATGCCTGGGGTGAAGAGCCTGCAAAAATAACCAGGAAATCAAAATTCTGAATAACCAAAGAAATCTAATGCTAAGAAGCACAACAAAGAAAGTAATTTACTCTAAATGAACTTAAATATTGAGCAGCCTAAAAATGTAATAAATGTCCTTAGAATATGTATAGAATAAAGAGATATTACAAATGAAAACAAAAATAATAAGGGCATGTAATGACTAACTTTATACTTATAAATTTGATAACAGATTCAAAAGACTAATTCTTTAAGGATAAAAATTGACAATGTTAAATCCAGAAGAATAAATGAGATCAAGCATATGTCCATGCAAATGTCTAAAGTGGATCTATTTTTAATCACAAAAACTACAATGACATTTGTCCTTCATTAATAATAGATTAATAAGCTGTGTTATATTTATACAATAGAATACTAACTTACTACAAAGAAATAAAGTGCTGATGCAGTTCATGATGTGTATAAACCTCAAATGCTAACTGACAACGCCAAACTTAAAGTCTATGCCCTATATAATTCCATGTATAAAATATCCTGGAAAAAGTAAAAACTAAAATACAGAACTAAGTCAGTGGCTGTCAGGAGATGGCTGTAGTGGTAATGAATTGATTACAAAATGGGACCAAGGAATTTGTGGGATGATGGAAATGTTCTATATTTTGATTATGATGGTATTTAAACAATAGCCTGATTTTTTTCTGCTAAGATTTCAGTACTGTGATGACTATCAGTGGGCAAAGTAGGCATCTTGTCTTGTTTTGATCTTAGGGAAGGCTTTCGATTTCTGACCACTGAGGATTTTTGGTAAATGTCCTTCAAGATGTCAAGTAAGTTCCCATCCAGTCCTAGTTTGATCTCCTCATTAAAGAGTACTGAATTTTTTCAGATGCTTTTCTGAGTGTTCAGATGATGCTCTGTGTGTGTGTGTGTGTGTGTGTGTGTGTGTTTGCCTTATTCTACAAATGTAGTGTATGATATTGTCTGATTTCATGTTAAGCCAACTTTTATGGCTGATATGAATCCCACTTGGTCATAGTTTATATTCATTTCAGCATGCTATCTGATCACATTATCATTGTTCTGTAGAGTACTTTTTTTCACTTATATTAATTAGCTATACTGATATGTTATTTATTTTTCTTATGAAAAGATTAAAGGAATTTGGTATCAGGGTAATGTTACCCTTATAAAATGTGTCAGGAAATGTGATCTTTTTTGTTTCCTGGAAGAGTCTGAGTATGTCTGGTATTAATTCCTCCTTAGATACGTGGTAGAGTTCATCTGTGAAACTATCTGGAGCTAATTTTTTTCTTGATTTTTGTCTTTGACACTTTGATCTGATTTTTTGGTGTAACTTTCTTTGTGTTTTTCCTATTTGAACTTCTTTGTACTTCTTGAATTTATAGATTCTTCATCAGTTTAGGAAACTATCAGCCATTATTTATTCAATTTTTTTTCTGTCTGTATTGTGTCTCCTCTCCTTCTGGGACTTACACAATGTCTATTTGATTTTGTTGATGGCATTCTTTAGGCTTTAGTCCATTTTCATTATTATTTTCATTCTCTAATCCTTAAGCCCCGTAATTTTGATTGCCTTATATTTAGGTTCGTTTTGTCTTTCTTTTGCCTATCAAATATGCTGTTGAATTCCTCTGGTAAACTTTTTATTTAAATGTTTCAAAAAAAGAAAACAGACATAAAAGTTTATACATTTCATGATTCCTCTTAACTGTATCTTAAAAATAAGCATATATAATGACAGTGGTCTGCACTATTAAAACCTAATAGCCTATAGAATTGTGAGAAAATAAATTTTATTTTATAAGTCAAAAAAAAAGGAGGAAAGGAGAAAAAGAAAAAGAAAAATACTCCAATAACCAAACAATCGCAAATTAGTATATTTTTAAGCAAAATTTTGAGAAGAGTTTGTAACCTTTGGACAAGGGAAGCCTTGTATGAGTAAGAGGTACAGGGCTTTAAGTGACAGCCACTCCTATTTTGTGGCCTGGGAGGTAATTACATGAGTATTTGCTTTATATTAATCAATTACATTGGGCATTTATATTTTGTACACCTTTTGATGTATGTAATATATTTCACACTTTAAAAAGTGTATGAGAAGTTGAATCACTATAGAATGTGAATTATTCTCCTAAAAAAAAGTTGAAAAAAATTTACTAGGTAAAATTTGAAAGTTTACAAATACTGATCAACACCAATAAGGACAATAAAATTAAATGAGGCCTCTTGATTTTTCTCAAAAAATTTAAAACAAATCACATATTTAGCTCAAAAAATATTTTCCTTTTGGTTCACTGAGGTAAATTTAAAAGACAGATGACCTATGAGTAGCTGGTGTTCCTTCTCCTTTCTATAGATTTTTCACTAAAAAGATCTTCATTCCGATTACATCAGTTAGTAGATGCCCACATCAAACACTGATGCTCACTTTCCTCTCTTGATAGCATTTCTTTGAATCATAATTTCCTTTATTGAAGGTTATTCATGAACACTGGTTTCTTCCAAAGCTGATTCTCAGAAAACATGACCTTTCAATGTTTTTTTTTCTTTGTTAGTGTTGTAATTTGTTGCAACATACTTGGTAGAAAATTAGTATCCATGTCAATCACAAATCTACTCACCATATCTAATTTATTCAGTCATCAACCAGAAGAATCACACATTTCATTCTAAATATGAAGTGATTTGTCTTGTCTGTTCAAGAAAAGTCATCAGCCCCCATCTTTCTTGTACTGACTCTCATTTTCCAGTTTCTTTAAGACTATAGATGGTAACTATCTACATGGGCTATGGAAATTTTTGAGCCAAATATGTCACAACCAAGAGGACTACATGAAGCTCTAGCCCAGTGAGTCTGGATTAACTTCCTCAGATCTAGTCTCTTGGCAGCCATTTTGACAATTTTTCACTAAATTCAGAATTGGCAGATCCAACAGGAATAAGCCACAAAAATGCTGAGAACAGATCATTCACATTTTAACAGTTCAGATTCCCACCAGTGTTAACTCTTCTTTACACTGTGTGAGTCACACTCAGGAAATGGTCACTCTCTGAATCCTATTCCCTGACAATGACCACAGAGTCTGCTTAACTCCTGCCACAACCACCCTTCCTTAAAGAGGTGGCAACATCTCTTTTCTCCATCCCATCCACTCCTGGAAGTCCTGATATCGTGAAGTCCTGATATCCTGATATCGGGGATGACTTCTTGTCACTCAGATTCCAAAGATCATTGGCTGCTTAGATGCCCTGCCATTCTCTTCCATCTTATTTCACTGACCATTGACAGTTGCCAGAATCGTGCTTATATCCTCCACATTGTGTGGATATTGCTTCAGTCTTTGCAGCTCTTCTCAACAGGATGTTAACTGAAATCCAGATATGGTCCTCATTGCTCATTCTGCCCCAATAAGTGACTCTTTAACCCATTTTTTATTGTTTTAACTGAAGAGGACCCAATATATTAAGACTTCCAAACAGGTAATTATAACAAGTGTTAAAAAACTGAGGAAGATAATTTAGGAAATGGATATGAAAGGATATGCTAGCACAACTGTAAATTGAGCTGTGTGGGCCAATGTAGCCAAATATGTAAACTGAATTGGTTTATATTTACCATTTCTTGATGAAGCCTTATATTGCCAAGTTGGCATACCCTTTTAGATGAGCCAATATTGAATATGGCCCTTCCATATCTATAAAACATAAAATTTGGAAATATATATATGTACACATTTATACTACATATAAATAAGTATGTAAAATGCATATAAATATATAAATATATATTCCAAATATATATATATGCAAATATATATTTCCAAATACATATATAAATATATGTATATGTAAATATATGTACCTTTATGTATATAAATGTGTGTTAAGATTAATGCATATCCATTAATAAATACACATTAATACATATGTGTATTTATAAATATATATACATATATTTTATATGTACTTACTTAATAAGTGGGTATATATACTTATTTCTGGGTTTTGGGGCAAATTTTTCTTAATTTTTTCATAGTTCTTAGTATTAAAAATTTGATATTAAAATCAGGATTCAAAAATTTATGAAATGTAGATAGTAACAAAATTTTAAATGATTTAATATTATATAATAAAATAATAATAGTTATTTTCAGAGCTAAAATATAAACAACTCAATGGGTGAGTTCAAATAGTTTTTTTTATCACTTGCTGCACATATAAAATTATCTTTATTAATTGGATTATAAACCTAGAGCAAAGTAATTAGGTCATTGGGGAAGGTGACCTTGGAAGGGGCTAATGTAGTTCTCCTGGGACCCAGTTAGATTCCTCTGGAGAATACTGTTATAAAAGAGCAAGACTATCCTCCCTAACTTTCTGGCTTCCTCTCTTGCCATGTGGTCCCCCCACCATGCACTCCTGCCATAATGTCATCTATCATGTTGTGACCCTGTCAAGGAAACCCTCACCAGAGGCCAAATCATAGAAATTCCTCATCTTGCACTTTCAGTTTCCAAAATTAAAAGCCAAATAAACCTCTTTTCTTCATAAAATAAGACTAGGGTACTTTTATAGTAATGAAAAATGGACTGATACAGTACCACACAAAGTACTGAGTAAAAATCTATTATGTCATCTTGCTTCTTCCTCAACAGAATATAATTATTTCCTTAATTTTTCTCCTTTCCTTATTTATTTGTTTGCTTGTTTGTTTGTTCATCTATTCATACCAGGAATTTAACTCAGGGTGTTTAACCATTGAGCCATATCCTCAGCCCTTTTTATTTTGGGATAGAGCATCACTAAATTGCTTAGGGCCCTGCTAAATTGCTGAAGCTGGCTTTGAACTGGTGATCCTCCTGTCTTAGCCTCTCAAGCTGCTGGAATTACAGGCATGTACCACCATGCCCAGCTTCCCTCATTTTTAAAGAAAATATTATAACTCCTTTCTAAAGCTCTCTGACATTATTCTCACAAACTTTTTCTGGAAATTTTTATTAAGTGATAAACATTTTTCCTTGCAGATTCTTTTCATAGTCAAAATGCATCTTCCTATTGCTTTGCAAGCATGTGCAAAGATGCCCTAATTTAAAAGTCAAAACAAAACCCTTTCAATCTATCTCTACTTTTTGATGCCATTTCATTTTGCTCCCTTTGATTCACAGCTCCTTGATTAATTTTTTTTTCATGGCTAATACACTTCTGCCTCACTCAATTCATTTTTAATCAAGTTCAATCCTGGTTTTATCTTTAATGAAACAATGTTCCCCAGAGTATCACAAGCAAATTTGCAATGGCCAATTTATTGCTCTTTTCTTAACTTCTCTTTCTACAACCTTTCAGATGACCAGTTTTCAAAAATTTTTTGTTCTATAAATTCTGTGACACTTTAATCATTTACATTTGAACAGTTTCCCATCCGGCTGCTGTTCTTTTCCTCTGGGCTTCCAATGTAGGAATTCTAACTTCAGTTCTAATCTATGATATACACCTGTGACTTGAGGATTTATTGAAGTTATTTTTTTTAATCCAATATGGGTAACATGGCTGAAATAATGGGGTAGAAATAAAGACACAATTCAGCAGATGTGATACTTATAGGTTTCACCTGATGTTGACCATAATTAAGAAGGCAAAAAAAAAGTGTCATCTAAAATATACAGTCAGAATTTTTCAAATGGCTTATGTTTGACTATTAAAATTATTATTATTATTATTATTATAAAAATAACTAATAATTTTCAAGGAGGAAAAGTTTCTTTGGGGCTCATGGTTTCAAAGGTCTCAGTTCGTAGACACTGGCTCTATTCCTTGGGATTGGAGATGAGAAGGAGGAAGAGTGTGGTGGAAAGATTTGGCTCAAGACATCACACCAGGAAGCAGAGAAAGAGAGCTCCGCCCAACAAAGACAAAATACATACCCTAAAGGCCCACTTGCAGGGACTTGCCTCCTCTAGCCACACCCTACCTGTTTAAGATTACCACCAAATTAATCCCTATCAGGGGATTGATACACTGATTGGGTTAAGGCTCTCATAACCCCAAAATTTCACCTTTAACCTTTTGCATTGTCTCACACATGAGCTTTTGGGGGACACCTAATATCTAAACCATAACAGCTATGATCGTTCAAATTATTCTCATATACTATTGCACAAAATTAGAAAGGAAAGCCCTTCTCACTTTTCCTTTCCTTTCCTCTTCTCATTTTCTCTTTCCTTCCCTTTTCTTCTCTCTTTCTCTGTCTTTCTTCATATACACATAGACACCACAAACACACACATCCTGAACAAAAACCTTTGTTTCCAGCAAATCATCCCCTTATCTCCCCTTTGTATTTCTTGCGCATATCATCTCCAAATACCTAAACAAATAATAAAGCCTAATTAACAAGAATGATAAGGGTTTTGGCTATTAGATAACAAATACTTATCTCTTTTACCTCTTCTAATTTTCAGAAGAAAAAGTATTTATCTGTTGGAAATATGATTAAGAACATAGATCATAGATCCAGAATTCCAGGCTTTGAAAATTGTTCTTGTCAGGTCTTTTTGTCACAGCAGTGTAAAAGCTAACTAAAACAATAGCCATTTGATGTGATCTCAAAGAGAGATGATAGTGACACACTGAAGCAGGTAGAAAATTTAGGAGGAACTTGGATTCATTCACAGGATCCATCACTCTAGACTTTCTATAGCATGAAAAAATAGGACTCTATTTTTTTTATAGCATCTTTGGGCAAGTGTTTTCTTACTTGCATTTGGAAACATTCTAATATATCAGGAAAGGCCTGGGCATATAGCCAGATGGCATTTGAAAGGTGTGTGTTCCTTAACCCACTCTTGTCAAAGCATCAGTTTCTTCTACTACAAAATAAGGATTATCATAGTAAATTTTTTTATTATTTCTGTCTTTACATTATTACCTTTTTTTGATGTCATAACCATCTTCTAGTGGGCTAACTTTCAAATATTCCTTTTCTACTGTGATGTTTCAATTGCTTATTTCTAAGTACTTTTATAGTATATGTAAGGGATTTCTGTTACATTTTCTTTATCCTTTCATATATACATGAAATATGGAGACAAAAGTGGGTTAAGAGCTTCACACAACCTTTCAAATGCAATCTGGTTTTGCAAAGATTGCTCTTAACTATGTGTATCAAAGCAGCAGATTATAGATGGCTGAATGAAGGCACATGAGTGGAAAGAGAGGCACTTGGAGGTTGAACTTAAAAAGTGGTTATTGTGTGATGGAATTCTGCAAAGTAGCTCTGAAGTCAAAAGACAAATACCTGCTGAGTAAGGACACACTTTCCTCAAACAGTGAGAATCAAGCAGCAGAGGCCCCAATGCTGATATGAGTAATTGCATTAATTGAGACTATGCATAATTACTCTGAAATCATTCAAGTATCTTAAGAGCCTTGACATTTCCAATTCTTGTGACAATAAATGCTTACCCTCCTTATATATGCTAATTGGTGGTAAAATTTACTGGTAAGAAATATTTCAAACAATAAGGTCTGTGGGTAGGTTACTTTCTTTTAAAATTTTACATAAAATTGCATTTATCATACACTTTAAATGGTTAAAAACAAATTGTTTTCTCCCTTAAAGACATTATTTGTCTTTCAAAACATTCATTAGGCCTCAATTCCTTGGAATCTTGATTTAGTTTTTCTGTCCTTTATATTTTCAATTAAAATCATTGTTAGAACCTTTATTTTACCTTCCAGTCTCTGTTGATAACTTTCTCCTTTCACTCCTCCACTGACACTCTTTTCCTGATTTATGTTACTCAGTTTATGGATCTGCTATAAAAGCTGCCAACTGGTGTCCCTTATTCTTTTTTTTATTTTAAAGTATGTTTAATTCTTTTATTTTTTAAAATTTATTTATTCTACTTAGGTATACATGATAGCAGAAATGCACAATTTTTCATTTCTCTGGTTGTATGTGATGTAGAATCACATCATATATGCAGTCGTACATGAAGCTAGGACTATGATGTCCATCTCATTCTATGATCTTTACTGCTCCCATGCCCCCACCCTTCTCCCTCCCCTTTGACCAAAGGGACTCCATTCCTCCCATGTCCTCTCGCTCATTATGGATTAGCATCCACTTATCAGAGAGAACATTCATCATTTGGTTTTCTGGGATTTGTTTACTTCGCTTAGCATGTATTCTCCAACTCCATCTATTTACCTGCAAATGCCATGATTTTATTCTCTTTTATTGCTGAGTAATATTC
>PVHX01011409.1:0-64357 GCA_004024805.1 Geosciurus inauris | reverse complement strand
GTGTTGTGGTCTATCTGATTCTTGTATTTGAGAAGGATTTGTTTGATATATGTAGAAGCTCCATTATTTGGGGCATAGATATTTATGATTGTTATGTCTTGTTGATGTATGATTCCCTTAAGAAGTATGAAATGACCTTCTTTATCTCTTTTCACCATCTTTGGTTTGAAGTCCACTTTATTTGATATGAGGATGGAAATTCCTGCTTGTTTGCGAGGTCCATGTGAGTAAAATGTTTTTTCCCACCCTTTCACTTTCAGTCTGTGGATGTCTTTTCCTGTGAGATGAGTCTCTTGAAGACAGCATATTGTTGGGTCTTTTTTTTTTCAATCCAGTCTGTCAGTCCATGTCTTTTAATTGGTGCATTTAGGCCATTTACATTCAGGGTTATTATTGAAATATGATTTGTAATTCCAGTTATTTTGGTTTGTTTTTGGTTTTTACCTTGAGTTGTTTTCTCTTTTGAATGGTCTTTCTTCTAGTGTAGTTCCTCTCTTTGTAAATTTCCATTGTTGGTTATCATTTCCTCTTCATGGAATATTTTGCCAAGAATGCTGTGTAGTGCAGGCTTTCTTGCTGTAAATTCTTTTAACCTTTGTTTATCATGGAAGATTTTTATTTCATCATCAAATCTGAAGGTCAGTTTTGCTGGATATAGGATTCTTGGTTGGCATCCATTGTCTTTTAGGGCTTGGAATATGTTATTCCATGATCTCCTGGCTTTTAGTGTCTGGGTTGAAAAATCTGCTGAGATACGAATTGGTCTCCCCTTATATGTAATCTGGTTTCTCTCTCTTGGGGCCTTTAAAATTCTATCCTTATTCTGTATGTTGGGCATTTTCATTATAATGTGCCTTGGTGTAGATCTGTTGAAATTTTGTGCATTTGGTGTCCTCTAAGCCTATTGTATTTGATTTTCCATTTCATTTTTCATACTTGGGAAATTTTCTGATATTATTTCATTGAACTGATTGTGCATTCCTTTGGTTTGAAATTCTGCGCCTTCTTCTATCCCAATAAATCTTAGCTTTTGTCTTTTGATGCTGTCCCATATTTCTTGTATGTTCTGATCATGATTTTTTTTACCATCTTCACTGTATGGTAAAATTTTTTACCATCACTGTATGGTAAATTTTTTTACCATCTTCACTGTCAAATTTATTCTCAAGATTGTATATCTTGTCTTAATTATCTGAGGTTCTGTCTTCCAGGTGATCTAGTTTACTGGTGGTGATTTCTATTGAGTTTTTTATTTGGTTAATTGTTTCCTTCATTTCAAGAATTTCTGATTGTTTTTTTTTTACGATCTCTAGCTCTTTCTTAAAGTAATCTTTTGCTACTTGTAATTGCTCTCTCATCTCTTTGTTAGAATGATCGATGGTTGCCTTTATTTGCTCTCCTATTTCTTTGTTGGATTGATAATTTTTGCCTGTAATTGTTCACTTATGTCATTCTTTAGTTTGCTGATCATTTTAATTATGTATATTCGGAATTCTTTCTCTGACACTTAATCAACTGTGCTGTCAATGGATTCTGTTACAGTGGTTGAGGTTTATTTGGGGCACTTTCTTCCCTTGTTTTTTCATGTTGATTGTGTATCTTCCTTTATTGAAATACCAATCTGAGGTATTGCGGCTTCTATCCTATAATCTTGTATTGACACTCCAGATTACCTGTGTCTCACCTTGGAGCTACTTCTGTTCTCCCAGTGTCCCCAGATGGGCACTACTGTCAATAAAGTTGGTGGCGGAAGTAGTGGATGTACCTCTAGAGGGCAGTGGGAGTGGCTTTGGGTGGGCTCTTGAGGCGGTCCCTGAGGACTGTTTTGGCCCTCTCTTGCACTCCTGCTGGTGAACAGGAACTCCTGAGTTTGGGCTTCTCAGTGGCTCGAGGTGGCGGTTCCTGGTCTCCCTCTTGCTCGACACCCGTGGAGGTTCCTGTGGGCGGATCTGGGCCCTCTGTGGCTCCTGCCGGTGCACAGGAGCTCAAGAATCTATTTGTTTTAGTCAGCTTATTTATTGCTGTGACTAAAAGATTTGACCAGAACAATTTTAAGGGAGGGAAAGCTTATTTGGGGGCTCATAGTTTCAGAGGTCTTAGTTCATAGAAGGCCGGCTCCATTCCTCGGGGCTCAAGGTGAGCAAAAAACATTATGGTAGAAGAGTGTGGCAGAGGGAAGCAGGTCACAAGGTGATTGGGAAGTTCTCTGCTTCTAGATCTCCATATACCCCATAGCCATGCCCCACCTGCCTCCAGTTACCACTTAGTTAATTTAGTCAGGGGATTCGTTAAGAGTGTGACCCAGTCATTTCTCCTCCAAACCTTGCACTGTCTCACATGTGAGCTTCTGGAGGACAGCTCACATTCAAATCATAACACTGCTGTCTTAGCAGTATTCAAGTATATAATTCTGACCTTAGTAACTATAGTAATTTGATTCCATTGTCAGTAGATATACTTTGTATGACTTGAATTTTATTTTAAAAAATTTTTTTTTGCAGAATATTGTCTGTCTTGATCAGTTTTCTAAATACATTTGAAAAGAATGTGTTCTGTTATTTATTCGATTTTCCTATTGATATCTGGTCAAATTGATAGTGTTGTTCTTGTGTCCTGCATGCTTATTCATTTTATGTCTGCTCTTTATATGAGAGAGAGATTGACTGTTACAGTGTTTCAATGGGTTTCTTACTTCATTTCTATCAGTTTTTACTTCAGGTAGTTTGAAGTTCTTTGATCAGAGCATAAACATAGAATTGTTATGCCCTCTTGGTGTATTTATCCTTTTACTTTAAGCTATTTGTGTGTTTGAATTAGGCTCCTTATAGATAGCATATTATTGAGCTTTTTCATTTTTCTTTTTTTCATACTTGTAGTTTATTTTTTAGTAAATAAAAACAAATTGTACGTTTAAAAATTGTGCAGTGTGACATTTTGATGCATATATAGTATACTACTTAAATCAGGTTTAATATAATTTCTTGATGGTGAAAAAATTCAGAAAATTTTCCACTAATTTTAAAAAATGTATTGTACATATTTGTTATCCATTGTCATCCCACTGCACAATAATACATCAGAACTGCTTGCTCCTAACAGTAACTTAGTACCCATTGATCAAACTTTTTCTATCTCCTTCTATACTATTCATAACTACCATTTCTACTCTCAACTTTTTCAGATTCCACATGAGTGAAATTATATAGTACTTTTTTCTGTGTCTAGTTTATTTCACTTATCTTAATGACCTTCAGTTCTGTCCGTATTGCTGCAAATGTCAGAATTTCATTCCTTTTTATGGCTGAATATTATTCCATGATATTTATCCATGTGATGGATACTCCAATTGTTTCCATTTTTTGGCCATTGTGAATAGTGCTGTAGTGACTATGTGAGTGTAGGTGTCTCTTGATGTACTTATTTAATTTCTTTGGGATATATACCCAGTAGTGGGATGACTGAATCAAATGAATTTTTTGAGAAACCCCCATACTATCTTCCCTAATGACTATACTCATAAACATTCTCACTAACAGTGTGCAAGAGTTCCTTTACTTCACATTCTTACTTATTCTTTAGTCTTTTTAATAATAGCCATCTTATTGAGGTAAGGTAATAATCTCATTGTGATTTTTTTCCCCGCTATATGCCAGGCGCTGTGATTTATTCTTTTTTTTTTTTCATTGTGATTTTGATTTGTGTTTTCCTGTGGTTAGTGATTGTTAGTCAGCTGTCAATTGCTATTTAAAAAAAACCTGAGAAAAACAACTTAAAGGAGGAAAGATTTATTTTGACTCATGACATCAGAGGTTCCAGTCCCTAATCAGCTGGTTCTATCATTCCTGGACCAATTGTGAGGCAGTGTGTGATGGCAGAGGGGTGTGGCAGAGCAAAACTGCTCATCTCATGGCAGCTGAAAACACAGCTAGAGTCCAGAGACAAAATATACCCTTAAAAGGCATACCTTTGGTGACCTACTTTCTCATACTAGGCCTCGCAAAGATTTTAGCACTTCCTAGTAGCATCTTTAACTCAAGACCACTTGAGTTTTGGAGGGACAGTAAAGATCCAAACTGTAACATTCAAGCTTGGCCCATAAAGGTTCAGAGCCATAATGCAAAATGTGTTTCATCTCCAAGAGTTCTTATAGTCTTAACAGTTCCAGTATTATTCAGAAATCCAAGTCCAAAGTCTTTTGTGAGACTTGAAGGCGAACTCTTAGCTATGAGCCCCTGTAAAAATCAAAAAGCAAGTTATACATTTCCAACATATAATGGTGAGATAGATACAGGATGAACATTCACATTCCAAAAGGAAGGAGTGAGGGCATAGAAAAGAGAAATGAGACCAAAGCAAGACCAAATCCCATTAGGGCAAATATTAAATCCTATAGTTCCAAGTCTGGCATGTGAGGCACATTTTGGCATTATGTGAGTTCCAAGCCACCAAAGCAGTCATATCCTGTGGCCTTGGAAGCTCCCATGACCACAGCTCTTAGATTCTGCATATTTGCAAAACCAGCATCTCACACAATGCCAGAGTCTGTCACCAGGTCAGTCAGTGGTTCGACCTATTTGGTCTATAACTACAGCATCTCTGAATGCCTGGACAGTTGAGCATGGTGAATCAAATTCTGGGGAAACAATATCTTAGCAGTCTTGTGGAAGGCAGGACACCCAGGGACTCTTTTCTCATATATCAGATTTGTGTTTTTACACCTTTTAACCTGTGAATTGGGGTCTTGCTGATTTCTGAGCATCTTGCTGATCACCAGAGCATCTTTCCTTTTGTTTCTATTCAGAGTACTTGGCTTCTTTTTAAAGCTAACAGTCTCTTTAATAACCACACCCTCCTTGCCCACAACTTTAATCATGCTGTTGTTCTGGAAAAATTGCAAGTTTTTCAAAATTTTTATGCTCTGGTTTTTGCTACTGATTGTCACTGTAAATCTTGTTAAAAGTAGGCAGCATTGCCCATGCCACAGCCAGTATGCTGTGCTGCCTTGAAATTTCCTCTGACAGATTAATTAATCCATCACCTTTAAACTTAGCTTCACAGAAAGTCTTAGGGCATGGATAAAATGTAAGTAAGTTCTTTGCAAAAAAGTAATATTAAAGCCTTTTAATCCAATTCCCAATGTTGTCCTCATTTCCATCTGAAACCTCATAAGTGCACTCTTTACTGTTCTCATTCCTGTCAGCGTTCTGGATTTCTGAGCTTACCCCAGAATCCAACCTTTAAGTCGTTTTATAGCATCCTAAGATTTTTCTAGCCTGCTGCTCTGAAGTTTTCAAATTCCTTCAACAAACCAGTTCCAAAGCTTCCGAACCACATGGTTAGGTTTAATCACAAAAATGACCCTACTTACCAGTACCAATTTTCCAGGTTAGCTTTCATTATTGTGACAAAATACCTGAGAAAACTTAAAGGAGGAAAGATTTATTTCATCTCATGATTTCAGAGGTTTAGCTTATTGTTTCTTGTCTCCTTTGTTTTTTGGCCTGTGGTGAAACAACATTGTGGTGGAGAGGGCATGGTAAAGCAGAGCTGCTCACTTCATATCAGCCAGGAAACAGAGAAAGCAAGCCAAGGTCTCTATACCCATCAATGGCATGTCACCATTAACCTACTTCTTTCAACTCCGCCTCCCAGGGTGTCCACATGTCACAGTAACACCATCAGCTGGGAACCAGGCTTTCAACACTCAAGCTTTTGTGGAACTTTTAAGATCCAAACCATAATAGTGATGAAGTGCATTTTTTTCACACAGCCATTTGTATGTCTTTTGAGAAATGACTAGATTTCTTACACATTTTTAATTGGTTTATTTTATTTTTTATATTGCATTTCTTGAGTTCTATATATTCTGGATTTTAACTACTGTCAGGTGTATAGTTTTCAAATGCTTTCTGTTTATTTTACTGTAGAAATTTTTAAATCAGATATTTGTCTGTTTTTGCTTTGTTTCCAGTGTTTGAGGTTTTGTCCTGTTAATATTCTAAAGCATTTCCTCTATATTTTCATCTAGTAGTTTGATTAATACACATGTTACATTTAAGTCTTTAATCCATTTTGAGTTGATTTTTTTAAGTATTTTTTTTAGTTGTAGATGGACACAATATCTTTGTTTTATGTATTTTTATGTGGTGCTGAGGATCAAACCCAGTGCCTCACGCATGCAAGGCAAGTGCTCTACCACTGAGCCACAATCCCAGTCCTTGATTTTTATAACTGGTGGAGAGATGGGTTCTAGTTTCATTTTTCTGCATGTGGATACCGAGTTTTAGCACCATATATTGCAAAGACTGTTCCTTATCCAGTGGCTTATTCCTTTGTCAAAACTCAAACCATAGACATGTGGTTTTATTATAGAGTACTTTGTTCTGTTCCTTTGGTCTATATCTGTTTTTATGAGAATAACATGCTGTTTTGATTATTACTGGTTTGTATTTTATTTTGAATTCAAGTAGTGTAATGCTCCTGCTTTGTTGTTTTGTTATCGTTTTCTTCAAGATTGCTTTGATTACTTGGGGTTTTGTGTTTCCATGCAAGTTTTAGGATGGATTTTTGTACTTTTGTGAAGAATATCATTGGTATTTTGATACAGACTGCATTGAATCTATAGGTCACTTTTGGTATTATGGACATTTTGACAATATTGGTTCTTTCAGTCCATGAACATGGGATATTTTTCCCTTGGTGGGAGTGTCTGTATCCTCTTTGATTTGTTTTATCAGTGTTTGTTTTTTTTATGTAGTCTTTTTTAATCTTTGCTTGAATTATTCCTACATATTATATTTATTTATTTCATAGCTATTGCAAATGGATTTGCTTTCTCGATTTCTTCAGAGATTTGCTAATGGTGTGTGGCAGTACAACTGATTATATGTTGCAACTTTGCTAAGTTCATTTTATTTTATTTTATTTTTTTGAGTCTTTGGGGTTTTCTAAATATAAGATCTTGTCATCAGCAGTCAGGGACAGTTTGGGTCACATAATGTCTTTCTGTTATCTAATGGCTCTAGCTAGGACTTCTTATACTATGTTGACTAAAGGTTTTAAAAGTGTACATCCTCATCTTGTGGCCTTTATTTTTATTCAATCTGACAGTCTGTCTTTATTTGCAGTGTTTATAGGATATACGTTTAACAGTCAATCACTAAGTATTCATGGGAATTGATTCCATGATAACTCGTCCTACCCCTGTGGATACCAGAGTCTACAGATACTCCAGTCCCTTATATAAAATGGCTTAGTTATTTGCATAAAACCTTCACATATCCTTTGGTGTACTCTAAATCATCTCTATATAACTTTTAGTATAAATACTGTGCATGTAACTGTTATACTGCATTGTTTACAGAATAATGAAAAGGGAAAAGGTCTGCACATGTGTTTAGGCCAGACACTTTTTTCTATAAATATTTTCAATACATAATTGGCTGAATCAGTGGAGACATAATCCATGAAACATTGATGCTATTTTTCTATTTGCTTTCTATTGGTTTAGCCCGTTCTTTGTTACTGTGTCCAAAATGTCCTAGAAGCCCTTTGCTAGTGCAAGCTTTTAATTCCAGCAGCTTGGGAGGCTGAGGCAGGAGGATCAAGTTGAAAGCTAACCTCAGCAAAAGTGAGGTGCTAAGCAATTCAGCGAGACTCTGTCTCTAGATAAAATATTTTTAAAAGGCGGGGGGGCTAGGGATGTGGCTCAGTGATTGAATGCCACTGAGTTCAGTACCTGGTACCTGCCCCTGCCCCCCACCAAAATATCCACAAGAACAACGTAGAGGAGGGAAAGTTTATTTAGAGTTTACAGTCTCAGGTCTCAGTCCATAGACAGTCAGTTGCTCTGGGTCTGAGACAAGGGAGCAGCATGTCATGGGAGAAGGGCCCAAGAGAGGAACGCTTCTTAGTTTATGACATGGTCAGGAAGCAAAGAAAGAGTGAGTGAGTGAGTGGACGGGGCCTCAGAAAGAACAACCCCTTCCAGGGCATGTTCCCAGTGACCCATCTGCCCCACTTGCCTATGGTTACCTTCCAGTCAGTCCATTCAAACTCGGATAAACTGATTAGGTTACAGGTCTCACAATTCAGTCATTTTACCTCTGAGTACTGTATTAACAGGAGCTTTGGAGGGACACCTCATATACAAACCATAACATTCTGCCCCTGGCCCTCAAAAGCTCATGTCCATCTCACAGTGCAGAGTGCATTTAGTCCATCTCTAACAGTCCCATAGTTAACAGCTTCCTCATTCCCCAAATTCCAAGTCCAAAGTCTTTTCTGAGACTCAAGGCAAACTCTTGGCTCAGAACCCCTATAAAAATCAAAAGCAAATTATATATATCCAATATACAGTTGCACAGGCTAAGCATTCCCTTTCCAAAATAGAGGAATGGGGGCACAGAAAGAAGGGATGGGGCCAAAACAATGCAAAAACCCAGCTAGGCAAACAGGTCCTATAACTGCATACAACATCTAGGACACATGGCTATGAGATGTTATTTCCAAAGGAATTTGGCAGCCCTGCTCCTTTGGCCTTCCCCGTTGTAGCACACACCAGCTGAATTTTAGCCTGATCCTTTCCATAGCCCTTTCAATCTGTTTATCATTTCTAATATTCTCCATGCTTTTGTATAAATACATATTACCATTTGATAGCATTTTCTTTGTGCCTGAAAAGACTTCCTTTAACCTTTTTTGTTTTGACAGTTTGGTGGCTGTGAATTCTTTCAACTTTTGTGTATTTTTTTTAATAAATATTTTTGCTGGGTATAGAATACTAGGTCAACAGTTTCATTTTTGGTATTTAAAAATATATGCCATGGTCTGGGGTTGTGGCTCAGTGGTAGAGCACTCTCCCAGCACATGTGAGGCACTGGATTCGATCCTCAGCACCATATAAAAAATAAATAAATAAAATAAAGGTTTTGTGTCCAACTACAGCTAAAAAATCAAAATATATATATAAAAATATATGCCATGGTCTTTTGATTTGTACTACTTCATGGAACAAAGTCAGCTGACATTTTTTCTTTTCCCCCATACATAATATGATTAATTTTATCTAGTCACTTTTAATTTTTCTCTGCATGCCTGGTTTTATGATGTACCTTGGTGGAGTTTGCTTTATATTTCTCAGTTTGGGGTTTGTTCACATTGTGGTCTTTGAGTTTATAATATCCCTGGAAAAATTTTAGCCATTAGGTACTCTTTTTTTTCTCTTTCCCCCTAGTTTCTTTGAGGGACTCCAATTTCATTTATATTAGGCCTAGGCAAGTCTTGTAGCTTACTTATGATGGGCTTATTTGTGTATTTTGTTTTGTTTTTCCATTTTTAAAAAACATCTCTGTGTTTTATTTGGGGCAGTTTCTATTTCTGTACCTTCAAGTTCTCTTTGTAGTGTTAAATCTAATGTTAATTATATCCAGTGTACTTTTCATCTTAAGATTTTACAGTTGTAATACCCAGAAGTTTTGTTTATGCTTTCCTTTATCTTCTTGAACATATGGATCATATTTATAGTTTTAATTTATTTGTCTTCTAGTTCTGTCATCTATGTCATTACTTTGTGTGCTCTTATTGATTTATATCTATTCATGATAGATTGTGTTTTCCTGATTTTTTGCACACCTGGTAGTTTTCTAAATACATGTCAAGGGGCTGGGGTTGTAGCTTAGTGGTAGAGTGCTTGCCTAATACATGTGAGGCACTGGGTTTGATCTTCAGCACTACATAAAAATAAATAAATAAATAAAATTATTGTGTCCATTTACAACTAAAAATATTTTCTAAATAAATAAATACATGCCAGACATTGTAGAATTTACCTTTTTTTGATACTAGATAAGTCAATTTCTTTAAATATTGTTGAGCTTTGTTCAGGGTCAGTTAAGTAACTTGGAAACTGTTTTTCTCGAAGTTTGCTTTTAAAATTTGGAGGAGATGCATTTGAGGCTAACCCCCCGTTGATATAATATCCTTCTCAATATTCCATCCAGTGCCCTTTGTATTCTGAAATTTTGTGCATAGCTAGAGAGGAACACAAACTTTTTCAGGCTCTACTTGTACTTGCCCTTTCAGGTGGTTCTTTCCCCAACTTCAGGTTGTTTTCTCCCCTGCATGTTAATCTGTACTCAGCTGAAGATTTGAGGAGAACCCTCTGCAGATCTCTGGCACTTACTCTGCATTTCTCCGCTCTTGGCTTAGCTCATAAATCCTTGCTTTCTTGAATTTTTAGCTGTTTCTTTGATTCAGGGAGACCACTAGATTCTGTTTGCATTCCCCTCCCTCCATTGCAGCCTGAAAAGTTTCCAAGTAATAAATAAAACAAAGCTCACTTTATTTTCCTCTTCTCTGATGCTACTCTCCTGAGTTGCCATTATTTGGTGTCTAAAACCTGTTATTTCATTTATTTTGTCCAGTTTTCAGTTGTTTAAGGCAAGAGAATAAATCTCGTCCTTATCACCTCACTGTAGCCAGCAATAGAAGTCCTGTGAATATATTATCTATCTCTCATAAGCCATTTTTTTTTTCATGCCTGACTTTTCCCTGGTCTAGTAGTCTAGAACACATTTCCTTTTGGGATTCATCTTTGAACTCTTATTACTTCTTTAGAATTCATCTTGGATGAGCCCTCATTTGGAAACTTCCATTTCTTCCACTGATGTAGATAATCACTTCTGTATTCCAGGTTTCCATACTTTTTTGTACTTATGTATAGTACTTAATCTTGTAGAATTATGTGATTATCTGTCTCCTAGTAGCATATGACAGACATTTTGCTAGGTGTTTTGTATGCTTTATTTCATTTACTATATAATTTATATTTCATTTACTATATAATTCTCATAGAGCTCATATGAAATTGTTTCTATTTCGCTCTTTATACAATGAATCCAAGCCAATACCTGGTGCAAAACCGTGTTTCAATAAACATATGCATATATAACAAAGATAACTGAAGTTCATCCAGAAGAAAGTGATTGGATTGTTTAGGGATACTCACAAGTGATCTGTTGGATTTAAGGAAATGGAAGGGTTACCTGGAAAGAGAAGACTCTGGATCTTGAGTAGCATCTTCAAATATTTGGAGGACTGTCATATCAAAAGGGGATTTGATGAGTTCTCTCTGGCTTCAAAGAGGTAAAAGTAGAACATAGTTGATAAAAACTATAGGGAGATAATTGTTCCTTCAAAAATGGGAATGTTTTGAGTAAAAAATGCCTTCTGAATGTAGAGTAGATAACCTCAGTGATATCTTTTCACTTAGTATATTCACTGTTAAGTGGCATGCCCACTTAGTAGAGTCAACTGTAATATAATAATGCTGGAGTTGAGGAACTTAAAGTAAACACCTGGTTCTTTAGAGTCTATCTGTACTACTTCCTAACAGTAAAAACTTCAAAGCATTTCAGTGTCTTTAAATTGCAAAGTACCTGACATATTAGCTTGCACAAAGTAGGTGTTTAAATAGTAACCTTCCCTTAAGTGGCTAAAATTGAAAAGAGAGGAGATCCAAGTGACTGTTGAGAAATAGATTATGTGGTTCTTCAAAAAATCTTAGTGCATGTATCTTGGTTTTATTCTTTTATTTAATTTGTTCTTTTTAGATACACATGACACTAGAGTGTATTTTGACACATTATACATACATGGAGTATAACTTATTCTAGTTAGGATCCATTCTTGTGGTTGTATATGATGTGTAGTTTCACTGGTGGTGTATTTATATGAACATAGGAAAGTTATGTCAGATTCATTTTCATGTCCTTCTTTTTCCTATTCCCATTCCCTTCCCTTCATTTCCCTTGTCTAGTCCACAAAACTTCTATTTTTCCCCTCCCCACCCCCCTGCTGTGAGTTAATAGCCACATTATCAAAGAGGAAATTTGACTTCTGGTTTTTGGATATGGGCTTATTCCACTTAGCATGATAGTCTCTAGATCCATCCATTTACCCGCAAAAATCATGAAGTCATTCTTCTTTATGGCTGAGTAATATTCCATGGTGTGTATAAACCACATTTTCTTTATCCATTCATTTGTCAAAGGGCATCTAGGTTGGTTCCATAGCTTAGCTATTGTGTGAGGTGCTAAAAACGATGTGGCTGCATCACTGTGAAGTATGCTGATTTTGACTCCTTTGGATACATACAGAGTGGAGTAACTGGGTCAAATGGTGGTTCCCTTCCTAGGTTTTTGAGGAATCTCCATACTGCTTTCCAGAGTAGTTGCACCAATTTGCAGTCCCACCAGCAATGTATGAGTGTGCCCTTTTCCCCACATCTTCACCAACATTTATTGTTGCTTGTATTCTTGATAATTACCATTCTGACTGGAGTGAGATGGAATCTCTGTGTGGTTTTAAATTGTATTTCTCTAATTGCTAGATATATTGAACATTTTTTCATATATTTGTTGACTTCATATTTCTTCTTCCGTGAAGTGCCTTTTCAGTTCCTTTGCCATTTATTGATTGGATTATTTATTTATTTATTTGGTGTTTTTTTTTACTGCATGTTTTTGTCATATATAACTGCATGTATATGGTTATTATTTGCCTAAGTAAACTTTAAAATAACTTGTAAAAAGGCAAGACCAAGATGGAAAACATTTTAAACATAGTTTTTGTGACTTAAGCATAGAAAAGAGGATTCATGTCCTTTAGAACATAGGAGTGTTGTTCTTGTGTACCAGCTGTTCATTTCTTTCATTAAATTAGCAAATTGGTATTTTGTGTCATTACATTATAGGACCTTATTCATCACTGAGGAAGCTGTGATAAATAAGGCAAATACCCTGCCTTATGGAATCTATATATCTCCTAGAAAAAGCAGACAAATAATGAAAACACACTGTAATAAGTGTTAGATTGCATATAAGGTGTTACAGATGCATATAAACAGTGTCTTAAGAAAGGATAGGAGGGGCTGGGATTGTAGCTCAGTGGTAGAGTGCTTGCCTTGCATGCGTGAGGCCCTGGGTTAGATCCTCAGCACCACATACAAAGCAATAAAATAGACATTGTGTCCATCAATAAATAAAAAATATTAAAAAAAAAAAAAGAAAGGATAGGAGTAAAGGAAGCATTATGTAGGAAAGTAATGTATAAGCAGAGACTTTAAGGATGCATAGAAGCTAGTCAGGCCTAGAAAATTAAGGGAAAGGAATACTCTACACAAAGTCTACAACCAAAGGAACAGACCACATTTGGAGAACTGAAAATCTTTATCACACAGGAGCATGGAGTTTCATAAAGGGTACCAAGAGATAAGATTGGAGAGCTAAGTAAGAACTAGATTATGAGTGGCTTTGTGACTAATTTTACAGAAATAGGAGACCATTGGGGTTTTTTAAGTAAGAGAAGGATTTGCTAAGATTTGTACTTTATAAAGATTATTCTATTAATAAGTAATATATAAAACTGGGGGGAAAATCAAGAAATAGAAGTGTAAGTATATCATTTAGAGATAAAGAGGGCAAATATTAGGAAAAAGTAACGAAAAGAATTTGCAAATGGCTGTCCTTAGAGAGTAGGAATCAGTATAGAGAAGAATTAGGTCAGAGGAAGTGATTGTTGTTGGGTTTGGTAGCACCACCTCCTTTATTATAAACTTTCTAGAATTCTTTTTTTTTTCTCTATCTACATGTATTGTGGCATAGGGGTTAAGAGTACATGCTAAGTCTTTACATCAATTTAAATTTTACCTCCGGTTCTTACAAGTTATTTAACCTCTCTGTGCTTAAATTTTTCTATTCTTTTGTATTATGGTGATGGTGCATAATAAAAACTTAAGTGTTAGCTACTGCTATTATATGCCAGTCACTATTTAGGTGCTTAGATACGAGGCATGTAGACACTTCTAACAATTGTAGTAGGAGTGTTTTGAAATGTTGCTTTTACTGAATGAGAATACAAACGAGAAAAAAAATAAAAACAGAACTAGTATAGAAAATTTTATCAACCAAATTATTAAAATAAACCTAATGCACATATAGAGAACATTGTGGTGGTTTTTTAAAAATTGTACTAATTAGTTTTGCGTGACAGTAGACTGCATTTTGACATCTCATACATAAATGAAGTACAATTTCTCATTCTTACGGTTGTACATGATGTGGAATTATATCAGGTGTGTAGTCATATATGCACATAGGGTAATAATGTCATTATAACGTATAACTAAAAAGAACAAATAGAAATTAAAGAAAATAAAAGGAAATCTTGAGTACTTAGATAAAAGGTTAAGTTTTATCCTATTTTGTAGGGAACAAGAAAGGAAATATAGTTTGGGTTTATAAAATATCATCTGACTAAACAAAAAAATCCCTTTTAAGCTTCTATGTGGAATATGGAAATGTGAAACAAAGAAATTAAATATTTAATTTTAAACAAACATACCTTAAATATGTGTAAGTCCAAAAGTAAGTACTAGTAATCTAAAGTGTTTTAAAATTGTTATACTAAACTCATTTTTCAAATGATTCTCCTAAGAATTCACTGTATAATTAATTTGTATTATCAGAACTTATATAGCATCAATTTTCCATTGTTCTTGCAAATAACGTCTTACTATTGACTTGATTAATATATCTTTTTAAAATTGTCAATATGTATTTTTTTCTAAATCTCCAACCTGACAGTACTTGTTGTTCTTAGGATGCATAACTCACAAAGGTTCTAAATGTTTTATTTGCTTTTACATGTAAAATATTATTCAAAATTTGCTTAATTTTTTAATTCTGTTGACTCTTAACCAAATTTTTGTCTCAGAATTCCTGTTTGCAGTGAACGTTTTAAAGTGGAGGTAGCAAACTCAAATGTCTGTAGTAGCCACTGAGATAATAAATGAACAGGAAGGAATGGAATTGTGGCAAGTCTAACATGCATAATCCTCCCTATCAACTCCATCTGTCTGTTTTCTTGAGGGAATATAGATCATACTACCAAATCACATAATTTTTCAAAATATATCTGACAATGAATTTGGAAATTTGAAAACTCCACAAATTATCCAAATCAGTTGTTTGTGCAGGTCAGATATTCTATATTCTACATTTTGCTTATTTTTCAAATTTATATAAATGGAATTGCTTTGAATATCCTATGTATATTTTGCTTTAATGAAATTTATGGGTATTCATATTGAAAAATGCAACTGGTCAGTAATTTTTGTTCTTTATCTGCTGTACTGCAATATTTAATTATAATAAGGTACCATAACTTAGCTATTCTCCATTCTGTAGTTTTGGATGTTAGATTGCAAACAACTTTAAGGGATACGTAATTTTAACACAAGTTAATATTTTTTCATTGTGTTTTATATAGTCGACAGAGATATGTTCTTGGAGATACAGCAATGCAGAAGATGGCGAAGTCCCATGTTTTTTTAAGTGGGATGGGCGGTCTTGGTTTGGAAATTGGTAAGCAATATTTTATCCATAATTTTAAGTGATGTTTTAGACTAACATAAGGTTATTTTAAAGAATTTAACTCTTGCCCCTTGTACATTCTATAAGGAAATTAGATCCACAAGCTTGATTGAACTCAGTTTGTTTATTCATTCATTTATTTATTTATTTATTTTGAGGGGATTGAGCTCAACAGCACTCAACCAATGAGCCACATCCCCAGCCCTATTTTGTATTTTATTTAGACACAGAGTATCAATGAATTGCTTAGCACCTCACTGTTACTAAGTTTGGCTTTGAACTTGTGATCCTCCTGCCTTAGCCTTCTGAGCTGTTTGGATTATAGGCATATGCCACCATACCCAGCTTGAATTCAATTTTGATTCTTTTGGCCAGACTATTTCATGACATTGTTATGTGCTTTCACAAGGAATCAATAATGACTCTCCTTGCTTCTATTTTTGTGATGTTAATAGCTATTAATGATCAATTGCTATACCCATTTATGTATACCCATTTATGTATTCATAACACATGTTTGTAAGAATACACTAAAATTTTACAAGTGGTTGCCTCTGTGTGGTATGATTATAAAAAATTGTATTTGTTACTTTTTTGTTAATCTGTATTTTCTAACATTTTCTGCAAGGAACTCATATTTCTTGTATAATTAAAAAACAAAGTTAGAGTTACCCAGAGTTGTGTCCAAGATCCATGAAGACATATCTAATATGAATTGCTAGTATTAAATTATTTCTTTTTCTTTTTCCTTTATAGCAAAGAACCTTGTTCTTGCAGGGATTAAGGTAAGTGAACATATGTCCTTAGTAAGAAAAAATTTGCTTATGGGTTTTTTTGTTCATTTATAGTGGTAGTGTTGTTTATACTTTGACTTATTGTGTCTTTGTTTAATAGCAAAATTGTGTTAATGCTCTCATGTCCTTTATAAACAAACTTAGGAAATATCAAAAATGTAAAATAGAATAGTTTAACAAAACCCCATGTACATATCACATAGCTTTATTTACCAACTCAGGGACACATTTGCATCTGTCTCCTTCCCATTTCTGAGAGCCTGCAACTGCCAAATTATTTTAGTGTAAATCTTAGACATAGTATTACATATGTCATTCTTAAACACTTCAGTGAGGTACCTTTTGTAAATATTACTATAATACCATTTTCACACCTAAAAATTTAACAAGTTCTAAATATTGTTTGTATTAGTTACCTGTTGCTATGGAACCATTTACCCCAAAATTCAATAACTTAAACAACTTTTTTTTCTCGAGTTTCTGTGGGTAAGGATTCAGGAATGTGTTAGCTGGTTCCTTTATGTGAAGATCTCTCAGAATGCTTCCATTAAAGTATTAGTAGGAATTGTAGTCATATTGAGACTAGCTGGTGAAGGATCTACTTCACAAGCTTGCTCTTATTTTTGGCAGTATTCGGGTCTTCATGGGTTAAATTATTGAACTGAGGACCTCAGTTTTTTGCTTGCTTTTGGCCAGAGGTCATCTTCAGTTCATTGCTATGTGATGTTCTCCATAGGGCACCTCATGCTGTGGTAGCTTGCTTCATCAGGGTAAGCAAGGAGAAGACAAGAAAGGGATTGTACTAACAAATCAAGTTATAGTCTTTTATAACCTATTATCAGAAGTAAGTGCAATTCATACTCAAAAGGAAGGGATTACCCAAAGACACGAATGTAGGAAATTGGAAGCATTGGAGTCATCTTTAAAGTTTATTTAGCGTAATCATAAGTTACCTAGAGTTCAGATTTTCCTAGTTTTCTTAAATCTTTTTTAAGGTTTCTTTGGTTCTTATAAAGATTCAAGTAAAATTCATATACTGAACTTGTTTTATTTTAATCTGTAGATTTTTCTTTCTGGATTTTATTTTATCTTGGAATTTGTGTGTTGAAGAAACTAGTCACTGTTAACATGTACTTCTATCCCTGCATTTCCTATAAACTGGAATGTGCAGAGAATCAGAATCAAAATTGATTCTTTTAACAAGACTATTTCATAGGTAATGTGTTCTCCCATCAGGATGCAGTAATATCCTGTTGTCCCTCTTTTTGTGATTTTTATTAGCCGTTAGCGATCATTGCCTAGATTCATTGTTTCATTAGAGACCACAGTTATATTCTCATTTATTAACTGGGATAATATTTTAGAAAGAAAATTGTCCATTCATCACTTATTTAGTTTCATAAAAGTCTAGATGATTCATGTAATAAAGACAAGATAATACTGGAATTTTCCTTCTTTAATTACCAGCTTTAAAAATCAGTGGCTTCAGCAGAACATGGTGGTGCATACCTGTAATCCCAGCGACTTGGGAGGCTGAGTCAGAAGGATCAAAAGTTCTAAACCAGCTTCAGCAATTTAGTGAGGCCCTAAGCAACTTAGCAAGACCCTGTCTCAAAATTAAAAAAAAAAAAAGGGCAGGGGATGTAGCTTAGTGGTTAGGCACCCTGGGTTCAGTCCCTGGTACAAAAAAAACCCCAAAAAACCAAAATAACCAAACCAGTGGCTTCCTGTCATTCCCAACAGAGATCTGTGAACTCAGTATGTATGTGTGTATGGATATGTCATGATACATGCAAGGATTTAAACATATTTGATGTGTTTTTATCTACTGTAGAGGTTATTTTCATTGATATTAAAATTGTTCCATTTTTGGTTATTGTAATTCTTTTGAAGTTTTTGAGTTCTTTTGATACAATCTCAGTAGTGTTTGTCACTATAAAATCTTTTTTGGTAGACAGAGTTAGACTATTCTAATGGTCTAAACCATTAGATTAAATTTCTGATTTTCAAGTTTAGGATTGTAAAGTATTACTAAAATTTTTGAATTCACTTTTAGGATTGTTGGCTATTTACTTCTTTGATTTTATATTTTAAGTTTTTTTTTTTTTTTCCTTACTGTAGGGTCTTAGTTCCTAATGAAATCAACCTAATTACCTGTCAGGTGTTTATATATATGACGTAGTTTCAGAATACCAATTTCAATATTCTTTGGCGGGGGGTCAGGGATTGAACTCAGGGGTACTTGACTACAGAGGCACATCTCTAACCCTGTTTTTTGTGTTTTATTTAGAGATAGGGTCTCACTGACTTACTTAGAGTGTCACCCTTGCGTGATGCTGGCTTTGAACTCACAATTCTCCTGTCTCAGCCTCCCCAAATGCTGGGATTACAGCAATATTCTTAATAAAATGTTGTTAACAACAATTCAAGTTTGTTTTATCGTTTTTTAAATCCTACCTGGATTCGACAAATTAACTGTTTACTTAAGTCACTTTAATTCCTCTAGGTAGTTAGATAAACAACTCAATATTAACAGTTTAGTTCATTTGTGCATTGTGCTTTGGATTTTTAGGAGTTGCTTTTAATTTAATTGTACTATTATGTGACATTTATTTGATTTAAAGTCATATTTACAAAGCAATATATTTTTAGTATGTTTTATCCACCTCGTTCCTTTCTTCACTTTGAGATTATGCCCTTTCTTTGATATTCTTTCCATTTGTTTTTCAATATGAGCAAATGTGTGCACACATACATATGTATCTATATATTTGTGTATATGTATTTATCCCTTCCTGCCTTTGTTACAGTGCCTTGCTTTTCTCCATCTTGCTTTTTATCACTTAATGGCATATCCTGAAGATTTATAAATAATGATAAATATACAGAGAGAGACATGTATATATAATTCTTTTTTATAGGTGCATGAATATACATTATGTGATATATCACATATATGAAGTTTGCTATATTGAGAAACTTGGACATTTTGATTGTTTCTTAATACCCTTGGACAATGTCATTTTGAATATTGCCCAGAGTATCTTTTGGATACATTCCTAGAAGTGGGGTTGCTGTATCAAGGTTCAACTGTATTTGTCTTCTTGATAGAAATTACTAAATTCCTCTTCCATTAAGGTTGAGCCACTTCACATCCCTATCAGTAATTATGCAAGTGGCTGATTTACCTCATCCTCATCGGTATAGCATGTTGTCAGATTTTTGGACTCATGTCAGTCTAACGAGTGTGAAAAGGTATTTCTTTCCTGAGCAATGCTAAGTATCTTTACATATTTCCAAGGGCCACATGCATCTTTTTTTCAGTATATTCCTTAATAAATAAATTAATCTTGCCCTTTTTTTTCTATAAGGTTTGAAAGGACCTGATATGGGCTGCAAATTTTGTTTTTCTAGCTTGTGAATTACCTGCATGACTTGGAACATGGCATATATTTAAATGTTTATAAGAATTTTTTGTGTTTTTGTATGTTGAATTTTTTTAACATACTTTTTTGACATTTAAATTCTCTTAAATGTTTAATTTTTTTTCTATCAGTGTATTGGGGTTTCCAGATGTTATACAGTCATATATCATCTGCATATAGATCTAGTTTCATATCCATTCTGATTTTTATGCCTGTAATTACTTTTGTTGCATTTACACATAATACCTACAGTTTAGTATGAATAATGTTAGAGATAGTGTCCTTATCCTATTCTAGATTTCAACACTTTCCTCTTTTCTGAAGGCACTTACAATCCATGATATAGAAAAATGCCAGGCATGGGATCTAGGAACCAACTTCTTTCTCTGTGAAGATGACATTGTTAATGGGCGAAACAGGTAAAGATATTTGATATCTTATTATGAGTTTTTTAGAATTTTTAAATTCTAAGTTATTTAGAATATTTTTTGTGTCTGGAACACTAGTTCAGTCATAGTTGTTTAATCATTACCATAAATTCACAGTATCATAGTTAAGTAAGTACTGGTGTATGCTTATTTAATTATTCATATTATCAAGGTTTTGATATAGTCATTATTATCTAGAAAATAATGTCTTTGGGATTATTGAACAATATCTTTAGTATTATTGAGTCATTTAGATTTCTAGAGCACGGAATTTAGAACTATAAACATACACTTGGAGATTATTTGGCTATGAATTGTGATGATGATACATTTTTAAGATTATATAATTTTATGAAACAAATCAGTCTTTTGCTTGTATAATTTATTGTTTCAATTAAAATTTCATAACATGTTAGGTTCTTATGATGTCATTAAGTGTTCAACTTTAAGAGATTGAATATATTGAATGAAAGATGGTTAATTATTTTTTAGGGCTGAAGCTGTACTTTATCATATTGCAGAACTAAATCCATATGTTCATGTCACATCATCTTCTGTACCCTTCAATGAATCCACAGATCTCACCTTCTTAAATAAATATCAGGTTAGTAAACCAATTTTGTGTTAAATGTTATTGACTGATTCCCAAACAAATCATCAAGTATTAATACAGCATAACTGCTTAGTTTATTGAGCAAAGCAAAAAAAGTCACATTAGAATTATTGGATTAATACTTATTAGATATTCATTTTTCAAGACAGGACCTAAGAACTAATGATACAGCAATTCATTTGGCTATTTTAATAGTAATGTGCATAAAAACTACTAAAATACATTTATTTCTTTATGCATCTGCATGTCATTTAAGGGTTCTACTATTCTAGACTAAACTTAGCTTGAACTCCACAGTATGAGTATCTTCATGTATCTCTTGGACCAGGAGACTGCACCATTCGTGTTCTTATGTTAACAGAAACACAAAAGGCAAGTGCAACCTCTCAAGCACATTTTAAGCTCTTATTCACATTACTTCCACTAATACCATTGCCCAAATCAAGTCACATTGTCCAGCTCAAAAATCAAGAAGCAAGAAAGTGTACTGTTTTCTTCCTAAGGAGCAATAAAGAAGTATTACAGTTAAGGTGCAGTAAACGTGGATCAATAATTCAATCTACCTTATGTTCCATTTCCTTAAATAATAGGAGTAACAAAATTTCCCAGAATATTGGATATTCTAAAAGTAACTAGGTTGACCTTGGTTTTTTTGTTTGTTTGTTTGTTTTGCTTTGTTTTTCTGTGATTAAATTACGTCATTACCTGTTTAAAGATCAGTATATATAGACTTTTGTTCTGGACCAAATAATTTAAAATCTATTCTTCTAGCACCTAGAATTCTACCCAAGAATTACTAACATATTTTCTTTCAAATAACTATCTAACCTGGAAATAAAAGTAAGTGGTTAGAGGGCAAATGAACACATTATAGAAGACCAGTGAGCTTTTGGTCACTCACAGGGACAGAGCTACTTGTTGCAATATTTGTTGTTCTTGGGAATTAATGGTTACAGGAAAATATGAGATACAGATTTAGATGTATATTAGATAGAGGAATGGAGTTGAGACACTCCCTCACCCTTCATAGAACTGGAATCTCAGAGACCTACAACCTTAGTGAAAGGGCAGATAATAATACTCCTTGTCTATCAGAGCAATAAACTTGTCTGTTTTTTTTTGAGATTGAGATGAAAAAATAAAGATCTTCCCTAGACATTTGTAACCATAGGCCTATACCCACACAGGTTTAGAGATCAGCATAGTAATCTTTGTAGTCCAGAAATTCCCAAGCTAAGAATTTAATGTAAAAAAACAAAGGTAGTAGTACTATTTTGACCATACTGTAGAATGCCATACAGAAGCTAAACTAATTAAGATAATGTACTCTCTGTTAGACCACTTTGTATTCTAATATATAAAGCCCCTTTGAGAATGAATTCACAATCTAAAACAACAAGCAGTTCAGTTGATCAAGAGTTGATAGATATAACAAATTGGAGTTAAATATTTTAGAGAATAAAATTGTTGTATAAAAGCTATAAATATAGTTTTCAGACTGAATAAATCTTAAGAGAAGGGAGTAAATATATAATATAAATGAGACAGTATTGAAAAAGACCAGACAGATGTGGTAAAGAATTAAGTAGAAACTTAATAAATGAAATGTAGTTATAAAAATTAAAAATTAGTTGATAGATTAAGTAGTGGGTAGATAGACATTAGATAATTGAATAATAGCTCTGAGGAGATCATTGAGACTACAGCAAATAGAAATAAAAGAAAATGCGAGTAATAAAAGAAATGAGAGCCTGAATGGAAAGATCTAATTTTTGAGACTGGATTTCTAGAAAGAGAGCATTAAGAAAAATCACAATATTCAAGGAAATTATGGCTAAGTCTTTTTCAGAGCTGATAAAACACAAATCCTCAGATTCAATATATACTGGTTCTTATGTTAGATTTTATATTATTTATAGGCTAATAAGGCCAAATCATTAGACATGAAAAAGGAGGCATTACAACTAATACCACAAAAATGCAAAGAATGAAAACCCAAACACATCAATGACAAGTAGTGATATTGAATCATTAATTAAGTCTTCCAACAAAGAAAAGTCAGGACCAGATGGTTTCACTGCTAGATTTCTTTTTTAAAAGAAGACCTGATGCCGGTTCTTCTCAATTTATTCCAAAGGATTGAAAGGGAGAGAATCCTTACATAATCATTCTACAAGGCCAGGATTACCCCATTATCAAAACCAGACAAGAATACAACAACCACAAAATATATATATATATATATAGACCAATGTCCTCACAAATTAATAATGCAAAAATTCGTAACAATTCTAGCAAATCAGATCTAACACATCAAAAAGATAATTCACCATGATCAAGTTGGATTTATCCCATGGTCACAAGGATAGTTCAACATATACAAACCAATAAATGTAATATGAACAGAATGAAGGATAAAAATCCTTCGTTAAACATCCCTTAGACACAGAAAAAGTATTTGTGCCCAGTGTGATAGCACATGCCTATAATCCCAGCTACCCAGGAGGCTGAGGCAGGAGGATTATTAATTCCAGGCCAGCCTGGACAACTGAGCAAAATCATGTATCAAAATGAAAAGGATTAGGGATGTGCTTCAATGCTAGAGCATTTGCCTAGTGTGCACAAGGCCCTGCATTCAATCTTAGTATTACCAGAAAAATAAAAATAAAAATCATTTGATAAAATTCAACATCCCTTCAAAATAAAAACCCTGAACAAATAGGTATAAAAGGATCAATATTGTAAAGACAAAAATGATACCTACAGCCAACATCATACTGAATGAGGAAAATCTGAAAGTGTCCCATCTGAGATCTGGAACAAGACAAAGGTACCCATTCTCACCATTCTTATTCAATGTAGTACCAGAGCATTTAGGCCTGAGAAATAGATAACATAAAAATAGGAAATGAGAAAGTAAAAATATCCCTATTGGCAGATGGTACTATACATAAAAAAACTAACATTCAAACAAAAGGCAGTTAGAACTGATGAACAAATTCAGTAATGTTTTAAGATACCAAATCAACATATAAAAATCAATGGCATTTTTATACATCAGTAATGAGATTGCTGAGAAAGATATGAGAGCAGTCCCATTCACAACAGCTATAAATAAAATAAAATTCCTAGGAATAAATTTAACCAGGAAAGTAAAAGACCTCAACACTGAAAATTACAAAATACTGATGAAAAAATTAAAACACACAAGAAATGGAGAATACTCTTGTGTTCTTGGACTGAAAAATTAATACTGCTAAAATGTTATTATTACTAAAGTAATATATAGAGTTAGTGCAATTATCATCAAAATACCTGTGATACTCTTCCCAGAACTAGACAAAAACTATTCTAAAATTTATATGGAAGTATAAAAGGCCAAAGTAGTCTTAAACAGAATAACGGGAAAACAATTACTGGAGACATCAAAATACCTAATTTCAATACAAACCACAGAGCCATAGTAACATCCATGTGGTAGTGGCATAAAAATGGATGCACAAACAGTGAAACAAAATAGAGATCCCAGAAATAAACTCACACATCTACAGCCAACTGATTCTCAACAAAAGCACTAAAAACATGTGTCAAATATAAGCCAGCCTCTCAAATGTTGCCAAGAAAACAGTATTCATATGTAGAAGACTGAAACTTGACCTCTATCTCTCATCCTATAGTAAAATCAACCCAAAATGTTTAAAAGCCCTGAATGTAAGACCTGAAGCTTTGATTCTACTAGAAGAAAAATAGGGTAAACACTTTAAGACATTGGTACAGACAATGATTTTCTGGCTGTGACTCTAAAAGGACAAATAAAAGTAAAAATAAATGACATTACATCAAAGTAAAAATCTTCTGCACAGTAAAAGAAAAAACAGTGATGAAATAACCTACAGAAGGGAGGAAATATTTGCCGACTATCCATTGGCCAAAGGATCCCTGATACCTAAGGAATTCAAACCTAATGTAAAAACAAGTAACCCAGAAAATGGGCAAATCATCTGAATAGACACTTTTCAAAAGAAATGAAATTAAAATATATATATATGAAAAAATGGTCAATATCATTAGCCATCAAGGAAATGCAAATCAAAACTAAAATGAAATATCTCACCCCAGTTAGAATGACTGTTATCAGAAAACCAAAAATGGCAAGGATGTGGAAAATAAAGACATTCTCATAAGCCATTGATGAGAATGTAAGCTAGTAAAACCATTATGGAAAGCAGTATGGAGGTTCCTTTAAGAGCTGAAAATAGATCTACCATATGACCTAGCTGTCCTACTTCTGAGTATATATTGAGAGTAAATGAAATTATACCAAAGATACACCTGCACACCCATGCTTACTGCAGCACAGTTCACAATTATGAAAATATGGAATCCACATAGGTGCCCTTCAACATGCATGGATAAAGAAAATTTTGTAGATACACACAAATATTTTTCAGCCTTAAGAAAGAATGAAATACTTTCATTTTCACCAAAATAGATGGAACTTGAGGACATCATTCTAAGTGACATAAGCTAGACATAAAAAGACAAGTACCAAGTTTTCCCTCATGGAAATATAAAAAAAAAAAAAAAAAAAAAGTTGACCTGAATGTATAATGGTGATTCCTAGAGTTTGGGAAGTGGGAAGGAGGTGGATAAAGGGAGGCTGAATTTGGTCAGTGCATACCATATGTATGTATTGACATATCACACTGAACTCCCTTAATACATACATGTTAAATAATACACATAAATCAAAACTAAAGTAAAATTTTTTAAATAGAAATTAGGTTTTATTTTACCACCATTATCACCACCACTCCATCCCACTAGTGTAACACAAAGGGCCCAATGGATGTCTCTGCACATAATGTGTGGCTTTAAGAGAAAACACTGAAGTTAGAAAATCTGCTGTTTTATAGCAAGCAGTAAATAAGTATTCTTTTCCCTTGAAGGAGACATTACCTCATCCCTCAAGTTTTTACTTGGCACATATAATCCAGAGAAATGGCCCCAAGTTAAGATCTTACATTTATGGCATAACCATATATAAGGTCAGGGTTATGACATTCCAAATGAGATACAGTGTTATAAAGAATGAGAGATCCATCGAGGAATGTCTTATTACAGGTAGTACACTGTATTCTCACACAGATAAATAAGACTAAATCCATACTTGAATATTGCTAATAAAAAACTAACATCCAATTCACTCAGACCAGGAAACACAAGACTGAGAATCTTTTTCTTTTCTTTCTTTTTTCCTTTTTTGGTACCAGGGATTGAACTCAGGGGTACTAGAGCACTGAGCCACATCCCCAGCCCTATTTTGTGTTTTATTTAGAGACAGGGTCTCATTGAGTTTATGAGCGCCTTGCCGCTGTTGAGGTTGGCTTTGAACTCGTGATTCTCCTATCTTGGCTTCCCAAAGTGCAGGGATTACGGGCATGCACCACCGTGCCCGGCTGAGAATCGTTTTCTTTACTGCTTCGTAGACAAATGATATTAAGGAAGTATTTGACCTCTTTGAATCTATGGTAATTATAATAAAATCTGATCTTAAAACAATCTACTTACAACACAGGTAAGCACAAAAGATTAAGTAAGCATTGAAAATAATTATTTGTTATAGAATTGAGTGATTTCACTAATAATATTGTCATGAAAAAAGTTTATTTTTTGAATCTGTTGAATCTTGAAAGTAGAAGAAAGTTATGCTAGCTAATATATGTTGTTAAATTATTAGCTATTTTTAGTTTGTATGAAACCAGTATTCTGGTGGCTACATTGGTATTTTCATGATAGTAACAGGTAAAACAAGGCTCCAGCCACTTGGACAGTGCACAGATACCACATAGAATATTAGGTTTTCTTCTAATAGTGAAGTCTCTGATAGCAGTTGAATTTAATGGTAGATTTCCCCTACATATGTTTTTACTTTTAATATTTTCTGTTTCTGAAGGTGTTAATGTTAGAGCAGAGTACAATAGGATAATAATTTTTTTAAACAAGGATAACAATTGGAACTGACATGCTTCTTACTTTTAAGAAATTGTACTTTCCTAAAAGAATTATGCATTTTGTAGTCTTTAATTTCTTTTATTGTCAACAGTGTGTGGTGGTGACCGAGATGAAACTTACATTGCAGAAGAAGATCAATGAGTTTTGCCATTCTCATTACCCTCCAATTAAGGTAATAATATTATTAAATAATGACATGCAATTAATCAAAGGAAGAACACTTTTACTATTAAAATTTGTAGCTATTCATTGAGTTACAAAGAAGCTCTTTTTCCATAAGGACAGTCACATAAGATTTCTCTCTTTAATTTTGGTACATTCATTTCCTGTTTTTAAAATAAGGGTCTAAATTTGGTTTATAGACAAATTGCCAAAATTAAAGAAGAGTTAAGGTTAAGAGTGGAAAGATTGGTAAACAATAAGTATGTCATCCAGTGTTAAACATGATATGATGATGGTTTTCAAGAGATGCAGGATTTCATTTAACAAATATTCATTGAATATCTATGTACCAGGTACAGTTCTGGGCCCTAGGAATACATTAGTGAACAGGGCACACAAATTCTCTTATTCATGAAACTTACCATCTGCTAAGGAAGATGTACAATAAACAAACAAATACATGCATGGTGGATTTAAAATAGTTTTAAGTCCTACAAAGAAAAAAAAATCTCAGCAAAAAATAAAAAACAGTGTCTTCATGAGGCTGAGAGAACACCCAGTGCCATTTCTGTTAGAAAGTCAAGGAAGTCCTCTTTGAAGAGATTCCATTTGACTAGACCCCTGAGTAATGAAAAAGAATCAGCTATTTAAGGATCTGGGAAAGAGCATTCAAAGCAGAGGGATGTGTAAAAACCTGCAAGTTTAAAAGTTAACTTGGTGTGTTTGAGCAACAACAAAAGGCAAACCAAGATCACTAAAATGGAGTTAGAAAAAGAGCAGAGGATGGTAGGAGTAAACAAAATCAGAGGTGTAGAGAAGTAGATAGAGGGCATATCTCACGGGATTTTTGAGGGTATTTAAGTTTTAAGCCCCTGAAACTTTGATGACTTACATTTTTAAAAGATAAATTTAGCTTGCTGTATGGAGAGAGGACTGCAGCAATGGTTTCTAAGGAGTGGTCTTAGCATAGTCTCCAAAGCCTTTTCAGGGGGTCTGCACAAACTGTTTTCATAATATTTCTTAATATTACTTATTCACTCTCATGGGGTACAGTGGATTTTTCCAGCATCTATATGATGTGTTTTGATGTCAGTCCTCTGACACTTTGTGGAAATTGTGTATTTTTGTGTTTTAAATTTTTCTGTTTTAATTCCTTTTTATTTTTTTTTAGTTTTATTTATTTTTTACAGTACCCAGGGCCTCACACATGGCTAGGAAAGTACTCTACCATTGATCTAGCTGTCCTACTTCCCTAGCTTTGTTTTAAATACCAATAGGTATAACTCACATAAACAAAAGCCTTTTGAGTTTTTAATAATGTTTAAGAATATGAAGTAGTTACGAAAGAGATACAAAAGAAAGCACTATTGGATTATTAGAATAGCATAGGGGCAGATAGACAAGTTAGGAGTTATTACCGTAGTGTAAATGAAAAATGTCGGTGTCTCAGATGAAAAAAAGTGAGAATAGAGAAAATGAGAAATTATTGAGTTTGAGGTAAATTTTATTTAAAAAAAAGTCTGATAGAACTTATGAATGACTGAATTGTTAAAGAGTGAGCAAGAATGGCTTCTAGATTTTTTTGTCTGGCATAATTAGGTACTTGGTGGTAATACTGAAAAGAAAGAATCATAATCCTTCTCCTATAATTGAATACACACAACTAACTCTTCTTTGTTTTGAAGGTTACTATTTTATTTGGAAGGGGAAAAAAACTGTTCCTTTTAGAAAGACACTAAACCAAAATCATTCTGTGTAGTATAAGTGTGCTGAAAAATTTTGAGTTTGGGTATTTTCATAGGCTGTTTGTATTCTTTGTGGGAAATTTGTGCTCAAGTTCACAATTTAAAGTCAAACAGGATAGTCTGTAAACTTACAACAGGACAGAATTTTTACTAAATAATTACACTAGATTATAAACTAAAATCTTTGTTTATGTAACTGTTAACACGTATCTATACTTCAGAATTGTTTTGAAAAAGAAGATAGATAAATTCTCCTGGAGTTAGCAGCTTTTTTTTTTTTTTTTTTTTTTTAAATAGTGTGCTGGGGATCAAACCCAGTGCCTCACACATGCTAGGCAAGTGCTCTACCACTGTACAATTCCAGCCTGAGTTTGCAATTTTTAAACTTAAAAAACTAAATAAATAAAAAAGAAGCAGCAACAGCAGCTACATATAAATTTCTGCCCAGCTTTATGTCTCATTAAAAACAACAACAAAAACTGTGTATATCCATTTTAATCAGTAAAGACAACACATGATCAAAAGGGATGTGTAAAAACCTGCAAGTTTAAAAATTAACTTGGTGTATTTGACTAATAGGAATTACAAATCATTTTGATGAGATATACCCAAATATCACTGTATTTTGCTTTTGTTAGAAAAGTAGTTTTTGCTGGGTTGGATATGTTACAGAACAAGGATTTATTATTTATTAGCAATAGCTTTAAAAGTTTTCAGCACAAAAATAATTTCTTTACAGATTCTTGGTATGGAAGCAATGCATTTGTTTAAGAAAATTGCTTTTAATAAAATATTTTTTATTTTGTTAAATAATCTGATTTTTAATTTCAGGACTTCGTTTTTTCACTTTCAGTTCCTCAGCCTTTTTTTCTTAGACTGCTGTTAGCTTTTTGTCCTGTTCTGTTTTTCATTAACTCTATTGCTTTTAGTGAATGTACATTCGTTTCTTTTTTTGCTAAAATAACAAATAAAAATTCATTCCCAGGCCATTAAATCAAGATAACTATTTTAGGGGCTGGGGTTGTGGCTCAGTGGTAGAGCGCTCGCCTAGCGTGGGTGAGGCACTGGGTTCAATCCTCAGCACCACATAAAAGTAAAAATAAAGGTATTGTGTCTGCCTACAACTAAAAAAAGTTTTCTAAAAAAGAACTATTTTATATTGTGCTTGAATTTTATGAAACCCAAATTTTTGTTATTTAAAATCGTAGAATATAGAGTGACTGTTACACCAGATGATCCATTCACCAAATGACCAAATTTCTTGATTCCTAACCTGATCTATACACAGTTTATCCTATTCATGATTCACTTATTTTCCAAAGGATATATTTAATTATAAATGTAAATCATCATGAAAGGGCTTAAATTTATTGAGGTGTTTTTCTCCTTCACATAAATAAAAGAACTTATTTTTGCCATTTCACAGTTCATCAGTGCAGATGTACATGGAATTTGGTCACGGTTGTTTTGTGATTTTGGTGAGGAATTTGAAGTTTCAGATACTACTGGAGAAGAACCAAAAGAAATTTTCCTTTCAAATATAACGCAAGTATGATTATATTATGGAACTATTTAAATAAAAATTGTTAAAGTTGATGTGAATGCTTCTTTTAAAAAGGAAATATTAACACAATATTCTAATAAGCAGAATAAATGGATATTTTTATTTATGATGTTTTAAATTAATTAGGAAATATTTGGTTAATTTCTTGATTGCATTATATTAAAACTAAATTGAAATTGGAATATTAATTTTCAAGAGTGTCTAGATTCACTCCATCATCATTTTTAAACTTGATAGACCATTTGTATATCATAGTTTAATTTTAGTTTTGTTCTATACTGAATAATTGTGATTCATTATTTACTAAACTTTTTACTTTGTCAAATTATGGATAGACTATATCATAAGTCACCTGGTTCAACACTGTATATATAGGAAAAGGTAGAGAAGGGCTTTTCTAATCCATTACATTCTAAACCAATATTTAGAAGGAAGAAAAATTTAGGAATTGATTAACCTATAAGTCAAAAAGTAAATTAGAACCACACTTTCTTCATATCATGTAATCTTAATGTGTGGTTTCCTAAAAGAATGTAGAAATTATTCCTTTCTAATACTCATTTCTTTAGCCAAAGTAATTTATTTGTGCTTTTTGTAGTTATTGTACATTAAAACCCAAAAGTGGCCAATTAGAAAGGAATAATATACTGTAAAACAATATTAGTTGTGTTTCTGACTTCATGCTTTATTTCTAAGCTTAGTGTAATTCCTTTCTCATGCCTTTTTAAGAAAAATTAATTGAAAAATCATTTTGTGTATCCCTTAGAGTGGTTTGTTATTTCACCTTATTTATGCTTTCAGATGTATTAATTATTAGTCAGACTTTTACCTTCTGTAGTTAGTTTTATTTGTCCAAGTGCTAAAATAAGCTCCAGAAGATAGGAGACATTCTTGTATTGCATTGGTATTTCACTTATGGAATAGTGCAGGAAATGAGCTCATAAGCTACATAATATTTCTTTACTCTAGAATGTTGAGTGGGCTGTAAACTATTAATTTTAAAGTGTCCATCTGCTTTCCATTTGTTTCTTTGATAGCCAGAGTTAGATTCTTAATTTTTAACACCTAGTTTTTTTATGTTTTACGAGTCACAAGAATCTTCAAATCTGTGAAATATTCAAACTCTTTGGAATCTCTGAATGTCTTCCCCAAACATGAAATTATATTTCAATATTCATTTTAAAAAGTACAAAGTTGATGATTCATTTGTGACATTTCTTTAAAGGCTAGCTTTCGTTTAATGAAAAAGAATGGCTTAGAATTTGGATTTGAGAATTTTATGATAACTTTGTCATTTTTCTGTGAATTTTGGAATTTGTACTAAAAGAATATGTGAATTTGTGGGCTGGGGTTGTGGCTCAGTGATAGAGAGCACTTGCCTAGCATGTGTGAGGTGCTGGGTCCATTTCTCAACACTACATATAAATAAATGAATAAAATAAAGGTCCATCAACAGTTCAAAAAATATTTTTAAAAAAGAAGAATATGTGAAATTGATTTTTAATAGATATATCTCATTTGTAGGCTAATCCAGGCATTGTCACTTGCCTTGAAAATCATCCCCACAAACTTGAGACAGGACAGTTTCTAACATTTCGGGAAGTTAACGGAATGACAGGTTTAAATGGATCTACACAACAAATAACTGGTAAGTTGATTTTTTTTTTTTTTTTTTTGTACCAGGGATTGAACTCAGAGGTACTCAACCACTGAGGCACATCTATTTTGTGTTTTATTTAGTGATAGGGTCTCACTGAGTTGCTTACCACCTCACTCTTTGCTAAGACTATCTTTGAACTCTTGATCCTCCTGTCTCAGCCTCCCCAGCCGCTGGGATTATAGGCGTGTGCCACCGCACCCAGCAAGTTGATGTGTTTTATTGCTTCATTTATATTTTATTCATTATTCAGCACCTTTATAATTCAGACCTTATACTCAGTGTTGGGAACATGATATCGTCTGATGCAAAAATTCATAGCTCTTGAGTGTAAAACATTCAGTTCAAGTGAGGACAGGTTAAACAGTGATGATATTAAGAAAGTACAGGCATTCTTAGAACTCCAAACTTAGTAAGGATACCTTGCCAGGTTGGAGGATAGCAACAGTGAGAACAGAGTGTCCTGATTAAAACCTGAAGGTTGCAATGACTTCAGAAGTTACTGGAAAAGAATGTTCATAAGAAATAAACAGTAAAAGGCTCAGATCCAAGATAGAACTCAACTGCTTGAAATGTGCTATAATAAGGCTAGCAGTGAGAATTAAAATTCCAAGAATCTTAAAACATTTAAAAGGAAACGTTTTGTTATCATGATAGTTGAGCAAATATCGGGTAACTTATTCATGTAAGGAGTGCAAGAAGGCAGGAGGGAATAGGTTTAGGACAGAAGATAATGAATTAAACGTTTGTCAAGTGATGTGGCAGTGAAGTATTCAAGTGAAGATAACTAGGTGTTGGTTGGATTTATATTATTGTTCGGTGGTTTTAAAGAGAAAGGATGAGTGGTTATGCCTGCAGGCAAGTTTGTAAGTTAATTGGCAAGAAGTTGTAGTCATTGTTTGTGGGGGGAACTATGTGAGATCATTGCCCAAATGAGAGGGAAGGTGCTAAGGCCACAGGTTTGAGGAGAATAAGCATTTTAACAAATGGCAATATTAACAGGCACCATAGGACCTATTTGAAGTTGAGATAATGAAATTATAACAACATTAATTTATGGAGTTTGTGTTTTTCCTCCTAAATGACAATGCTAGACAGCCTATAAATCAACTGAATGGCATGTTTACCCCAATTCAGGGAGGAGTGAATATTTTGTCCTTAGATGTTTGAAAAATATAATTATGTGATTAGTATATAGACTATTAGAATTGCCTTTTTTCCTAATGACTGTAAAATGTATGCTTAAGGGAGGAAAAATGAATCATTGTTATAAACTCTATAAACAACTTTATATCTGTATTTAAACATCTTTGGTAACAACTGTTTGAATTTGTTTCTCAGTTACAACTAAACATTTTAAATACAGATTCAGATCACCAGTATTAAAGATTTTGTATCTATTTTTGTGAAAATTGACTAATCGTTTGGGATTATCATTTGTTATTTTGGAGTCGATGCAGTAGTGGATTGTGGTCAGATTCTTGAGACTGCCTATATACGAAGAAGCAATTGGATATCAAAGAATGAAGACAATAAAAATCTACATTTTATATCAAAAATTTCTTTCAGAATGAGGGATATTTAAATAAAGATGTTGTTTATGAAGCTTTCAAAATGTTTATTAATTGGTTACTGCTTAGTTATTGCAATAAGATAATTTTCTGTTTTGTGAAAAATGTTGTAACTAAAATAACATTTACACACACAAGCACACACCTCCTTAGTTCTTGCCCATTCACACAGGTAACTACTATTCTTGGTTTATTGTGTATCCTTCTATGATTTTCTTTTGCTTTTTTATATAGAAGACAGCATATTATATGTGTACTGCCCTTTGACTTAACCATTAGACAAAACATCTTCATGATCTTTTCACATCAGTTTTTGCAGAACAACCTTTTTTCTAAATTTTGTCTTTTTCTTTTGTGACTATGTAATATTTCATATTATGGGTGAGCATTTTTACATTTTTTGTATTATGAATGAGATTCAGTATCTCTTTCTACATTGCATAATTTTAACTTCATTGGTTTGAGGTGCAACCTTTATTTGCCACCTTTATTGTGTCTGTGTGGTGTACTTGAGTCTGTTTCTGAATTCTCTGATCTAGTCCATTTGTCTATTCATAAGCCAGAACCTACTCTTCTAATTATAAATGTTGTGATCAATATCAATATATTTTTGAAACTTTATAATATATTTTAATGTTAATGAGTACTTCTTATTTCTCCTTTTTTTTTTTTTTTTTTTGTCTAAGTTTTCTTGACTTTTTTTAAGTTTTAAAAATCACATTGGGAAAAATACTCTACATAGCTTCTCACATTCCCCCACCCTATTAAAAAAAATCTATATTGAAATCTCTTAATTTTATAAATTAGGGAGAATTAATATTTTTATGAAAATGTCTTCAAAATAAATATTTATGTTCCTGTGTAATGGTTTTATTATTTTTTTTCTTCTAGTGGTATCACCATTTTCTTTTAGTATTGGTGATACTACAGAACTGGAACCATATTTACACGGAGGCATAGCTGTACAAGTTAAGACTCCTAAAACGTTTTGCTTTGTAAGTAATTTTTTTTTTTTTTTTTTGCTTCAAAAATACTTTCTTCTAGGAAAAAAAAAACTTAAGAGAAAAAAGTAATAATATTCAGTTAACTAAACAGTTAATTTAAAAGCTGAACAGATTGTGTTTTCTTTTTACCTTTTACCCGCTTTGAGGAAAATAGAATTAATCTAAGAAACAAACTGGTACCAAAAAACTATATAACTAAGGTATATGAGCATACCTCAAAGGAAATATATACTATTGAATAATCAAAGAGTTGATCATACTTCCTAAGACAAGAGATAAAACATATTTTCAAAAGATGTAGCAAAAGTTGTTTTGCCGTATTAGTTTAATTTTTTAAAGAAATATTTCTTTGTTATACTTAGTAATTCAGTTTTAATTTAAAAATTAAAATTCAATTAAAATTTTAATTTCAAAGTCTAAAGAAAAAACAATGTGTATATTGGAAACGTAAAGAAAATGTAGGTTGCTAAATAGAATATAGAGACCTTAAGTCCTTAAAGTGAGGGATCTCCTGCTGCTTAAATCTTGAGGCCACTTCTTGGTGTAATCTGTCCAACAAATCTCTGGTTGGTTGGTTTTTTTGATGATGTTATTTGGAATTTGGGGGAGTTTTATTGCAAATTCTCAAGGTTTTAACTTCATGCTCCCCCACCCCAGAACTGTTAACAATAATGGTATTCTTCAAGGCTTGTTCAAGGCAAAACTAAAACATTAAAATAGTACAGCTAGTCAGATCTGCCCCTATATACTTCTTCTTGCTGTGTCCCCAATTTTTAATTGAATAGTTTGTGCCTCGAATAATTTCAGATATTTTGGGGATATTTTGGGGTAGTTGTCTTTCAAGTTTTTATTTGTTTTACATTGGTGGTGTTTAATCCACAAAGGTTTTATCTTGGAATATCTATTCTGGTCTTGTCAAACATGTGTTGACCATACTTCCTAAGACAAGAGATAAAACATATTTTCAAAAGATGTAGCAAAAGTTGTTTTGCCGTATGCCGGAGTGTGCATAACGATATCAGAAAAAACACTATAGCTTAAAAATGATAATAATAAAGTTTTGGAATATAAAGATGTTCTCACTAGTTCTTAAGTTTACTACATAGAGCAGTTGTTTGCATGAAACTTCTTACAGTAATAAGGGAGAATAGTAGCTGTTTTATATTTCAATTAAGAGAAACTTCTCAACATTATTTATTTCAAATCTTTGGGAAAGATCCATTGCCTCTATTGCACTGACATGTAACAGTATATTTTGTCAAGTAATCACTCACTTGCTGTGAAGTAATAATTTATTTTCCTGTTAGGAACCATTGGAGAAGCAGTTAAGACATCCAAAGTGCCTTATTGCGGATTTTAGCAAACCTGAGGTAAATAAACACTTTGCAGGTTTGAAAGAGGCAGCAGAGTGGGGGATGGGAATTGGTAAGTGATTATAAAGTTAAAATGGAGTAACCATGTCTATATCTTGCTCTTATGTTTTCTTAATTAAGGATATTTTCATATATCTAAAGTTGACAGAAGGATTTAAAACAGTAATTTGTATCATGGGAAAGTTAGAATGATTAAAGTTTTATTTGATAGATTTTATTAGCTTTGATTATTACATAATTTCAATAACTTATACACATTGATTTTATTAAAAATTTTCTTAACCATGTAGAGTTTATATAATAAAAGGAAACAATCTTAGACATACATATATATATATATATATATATATATTTTAAATCACTGGATATAATTTTGTAACAAATGTATTTATGATAAGGAAAGAATGAACTTTTACAAATGTTTTATTGCTGTTATTCAGTTAATATTACTCAAGTTGCATATGAATAATGTGATAATCACTAGTTATTTCACCTTGGAATAATCTTTGAAAAATGCCTTTATTGCCTTGAGGTCAAGTCATTTTACTTCTCTGATAATGATCAGTATGAATGGTATATTGTGGGGATAAAAATTAAATAGTGTTTTAAAAGCGTTTAGCCTAGTGCCAGACGCATACTATGCATTTAATAAATGATGGCCAATTTTTAATGTTCTTAAATAGGCACCTTTACAGATTCACACAGCTATGCTTGCATTGGACCAGTTTCAGGAGAACTACAACCGCAAGCCAAATATTGGGTAATTTTTTGTTGTTGTTTAAAAAGAATTATTTTCCTTTATATAAAAACAGTATTTCAAAAATTGGTATTTTTTTAAAGCAAGACCCCAGTAATTGGAAAAACAGTAAATACACTGAATTATATAACATTTATTATGACTTTCTGGTCTTTCATTTTAAAAAATGAAATTAAACTAAATGTGAATTTTTCTATTTTGAAGGCTTTAAAAGTTATAACTTTTAAAAGAAAAAATCTGAGGATTACTGAGCTATTAATTCATCATATTTTTTCCTTCTAGCCTAAGTCAGAAGTACTATTACAAAAGGATTTTGCCTTTTGTGTTTAAAACTAAATCTTACTTATATACTATTGTTAGGTGATCATGACTTTGAAGTAATACATTTATTTATAAACCAGTTATCTTTAAATCAGTGAAACGCTGTTGTCAGAATTCCTCATTATTCACTGTGGTATATTCATGTATGTACGTGGTATAGTTTGGTCAGTTTTATTCCACCATTCCTCCCTTTTCTCGTCTGTCCTCCCTCCCCCCAATTGCCTTTTCTAATCTACTGTTTTCTCTTCCTTTTTCATGGGATTCTCCTTCCTTCCTTTCTTTATTTTGGTTCTCGCTTCCACATATGAGAGGAAACATTTGACCCTTGACTTTCTGGGTCTGGTTTATTTCAGTTAGCATGATGTTTCATCCATTTATCAGCAAATGTCATCATTTCATTCTTATTTATGGCAGGGTAAAGTGCCATTGTGTATATATACATACCACATTTTCTTTATCAGTTCGTCTCTTGACAGGCATGTGATCTAGTTGCATAACTTGGCTATTGTGAACTGTGCTTTTGTAATCATTGATATGGCTGTATCCCTACAGTATGCCTATTTTATTTTATTTTTAAAGTGCTGGAGGATTTTTAAAATTTTGTTCTTTTTAGATATACATGACAGTAGAGTATACTTTGACATATTCTACATACATGGGGTATAACTTACTGTAATTAGGATCCCATTTTTGTGATTGTACGTGATGTGGAGGTTCACTGATCATATATTCATATATGAACATAGGAACGTTATGTCAGATTCATTCTACTGTCTTTCCTGTTCCCATCCCCTTCCCTTTCATTCCCCTTTGTCTAATCCAGTGAACTTCTGTTCTTCGCTCCCTGTCCTTATTGTGTGTTAGCATCGCATATCAGAGAGAACATTCAGCCTTTGGTTTTTTAGGATTTGCTTATTTCACTTAGCATGATAACCTCTAGATCCATCCATTACTAGCAAATGCCATAAAGTCATTCTTCTTCATGGCTGAGTAATGTGCCATTGTGTATATATACCACATTTTCTTTATCCATTTATCTTTCGAAGGGCACCTAGGTTGGTTCCATAGCTTGGCTATTGTGAATTGAGCTGCTGTAAACATTGAGGTGGCTGTATCACTGCAGTATGCTGATGTTATGTCCTTTGGATATATACCAAGGAATTGGTATAACTGGGTCAGATGGTTCCATTCCAGGTTTTTTGAGGAATCTGCATGCTGCTTTCTGGGGTAGTTGCACCAATTTGGATTCCCACCAGCAGTGTTTGAATGTACCCTTTTTCCCACATCCTTGCCAACATTTATTGTTACGTGTATTCTCTTGATAATTGCCATTTTGATTGGAGTGACATAGAATCTCAGTGTAGTTTTAATTTGCATTTCTCTAATTGCTGGAGATACTGAACTTTTCTTCCATAAATTTGTTGACCATTCATATTTCTTCTGTGAAGTGCCTATTTAGTTCCTTTGCCCATTGATTGATTTGGTTGTTTCGTTTTTTTGTTTTTTGGGGGGTTTTTTTGGTGTTAAGTTTTTTGAGTTCTTTCCCATTCTGTAGGCTCTTTCTTCTAATTCTTGATTATTTGCTGTGAAGATGCTTTTTAGTTCGATGGTATGCCTATTTTAGATTACTTCGATATATGCCGAGGAATGGAATAGCTGATCATCACCTTTAGGTATATCTATAATGCATTAATTAAAAAAGAACTATAAATATGTAGGAGAAAGATTGATAGAGTAACATAAATGGAATGCGGGGTGGAGCAGAAGAAAGAGGAAGTACTAGGGACTGAATTAAATTAAATTCCATGCTTGTATAATTATGTCCAAAATGAACCCTAATAATATGTATAACTATAATACACTAATGAAAAAAATAAAAACAGTGTCAAAAAAATACATCCTGCTTTCCTTTCACATTTTTATAAAGTATTATTTTTATTAAAAAAATCTATATTCATATATAAATATCTTATTTTAGTTTTGAATATGAGCTTCTGTTTATGGCAATTGAGAAATTGATGGTAAGGTACTTTTTTTGAATTATAGATGCCAACAAGATTCAGAAGAGCTATTGAAACTAGCAACATCTATAAGTGAAACCTTGGAAGAGAAGGTAAGTACTCAAAGTTATGGTTGTTAAAAGGTTTGTTTGTAATATGTAAATGTTCTATACATTAATATTCTTCTAAACTAGGCAGGATGGCACATACTTGTAATATTAACTACTCAGGAGGCTGAGGCAGCAAGGATACAACAAGTTGGAGGTCAACCTCATCAACTTAGCAAGACCTTGTCACAAAATAAAAATTAAAAAGTTTTGAGGGTATACTCAGTGGTAGAGTGCTCCTGGGTTAAATCCCCAGTAAGCCCCCACCACCCTGCTGCCGCCCTGCCCAACACACACAAATTCTCTTTCCTACAGATCCCAGCTTTGTTGCTTATGGATTCTGTGACAGTGGGTAGTTTTTTCATTTTGTCCTACTTTATCTTTTGAATCTATAAAATCGAATTGACTTACCTTGTAAGATTGTTGTAAACATTAGTGATTATGTTGTAAACATAAATGATTTGATTTTGTAAAATACTTAGAATACTATGTAACTTTTAATAATCACTATTTGCTGCTGATGCTGTTGTTATATTAATGCTGTGTATGTTATTATCATTCTATTCTGATTTACTCAATCCATTAACCTGCTCAAACTCATTATATATAATCATCAGCTTTTCTACATACCATCTCTTGTATATGTTATACATTCAAATCTCATAGTTGTATTTTGCATCACATTTTGACTTGAACATATAACGTAGAAAATGGTATTTTCATGTTATGATGCCAGTGCCTGCCAGCCAAAGGTTTCACTTTAGCAACTGTCAACATAGCAGTGTCTGTGCAAATATTTGAAAACATTTGTTCTCATTTTATAAAAATGAATGGGAAATGAAGATCTTAACATAAGAAGCTTTGATCTGACATGTTATATAATTAAAACAAAGAATAATAATAATAAATATACCAAAAGTAATGAATCATCAGCCATAAATGAAAGAGGATTCATTGCATATGTAGTGGTTGTAGAATAAAAATCTGAAAGTTAGAAATAGATTATTGAAGTCTGATGAGAAAGAATGTCTCACAATGGAATTGTATAGTACATAGCATTTCATTTTTGTCTCAAAACTTTCATTTGTTCTTTTCAGAAATACATGACAGAATGTATTTTGACATATCATACATACATGGAGTATAACTTAGGATCTCATTCTTGTGGTTGTACACAATGTGGAGTTTCACTGGTCATGTATTCATATATGAACATAGGAAAGTTATGTCAGATTCATTCTACTGTCTTTCCTGTTCCCATCCCCCTTCCTTTCATTCCCCTTTGTATAATCCAGTGTACTTCAGTTCTTCTCTCCCCATCCTTATTGTGTGTTAGCATCTGCATATCAGAGAGAACATTGAACCTTTGCTTTTTCAGGAGTTGCTTATTTCACTTAGCATGATAGTCTCCAGATCCATTCATTTACTAGCAAATGCCATAAAGTCATTCTTCTTTATGGCTGAGTAATATGCCATTGTGTATATATACCACATTTTCTTTATCCATTTATCTTTCGAAGGGCACCTAGGTTGGTTCCATAGCTTGGCTATTGTGAATTGAGCTGCTGTAAATATTGATGTGGCTGCATCACTGTAGTATGCTAATGTTATGTCCTTTGGATATATACCAAGGAGTGGTATAACTGGGTCAGATGGTTCCATTCCAGGTTTTTTGAGGAATCTGAATGCTGCTTTCTAGGGTGGTTGCACCAATTTGCATTCCCACCAGCAGTGTTTGAATGTACCCTTTTTCTCACATCCTTGCCAACGTTTATTGTTACGTGTATTCTCTTGATATAGACTGGAGTGATACAGAAACTCAGTGTGGTTTTATTTATTTATTTTTTCAGTTGATGCAACTCAATAATTTTCATTGCAACTGAAAGACAATACATCACAGAAATTTTATGGTAGGTCAGGGGAAGAGTGTTATTTATAATAAATGATGAAATAGTTTGTCTTTAGCAATATGGTTACATATGATGAATGCAAAATGCAAGTATGGATACGCCTCCAAAGCAACACCACCACATCCTTAGGGTTCGACTGACTGCGCGTGTCTCCACACTGCTTCTTTAGGTTGACACAAACATAACTGAATATTGATTTTTTCTCCTTTATGGTTCTCCTTTTCTATTCATGATATTGGCAGTTTCAGACAGAAAATACAGAAAAAAAATTGACTTCTGAAAAAATTTTTACTTTTATAAATGAATTAGGCCATGTAGGTCCATTGGCCAGCTAAGGTCAGGTGACCCTAAGTGTCAAGCGTAAACCTCTTGGTCTTCTGATTGCTTTATCGCTTTTTTTTCCCCTGTGAAACAAAAACAAAACTCAGAAATGTTACAGAATCAGAGTATAAAAAAATGTACAAAGGCATGTTTCCCAGACATACATGGACACTTTTTCCCTCCACATTTTCACCATGGCAGTGTAAGTAGTAAGCATGAATGACAGGATGGAACTGGCTACTAAATCAGCTGTGAGCTTAGATGGCCTCAACATACACATCAAGTAACAGTGAAGTTTCCAAGAACTGAAAGTGTGCTACGTTTCTTCTAAAAAAGAGGGTACAGGGAACTCAGGCCACTGTCATGAAAGGATAAAATACAATTTCTATGTTTAACAGATTCACCATATCAAAGTCTGTGAGAATCCAATATGGAATATTAACAATTTGCAAAAGGTAGAGAAAGCTTTTCTCCACTTTTGCAAATGAAATACAGTGGAAAAACACTGCTGTATAAATTCCAAATAAATAGTCTTAATTTCAACACTAACAAAACAACAGGAAGGGTACTTTTGAGCATCTCAGAGGAAGTCAGGATCTTTTCACACCGGTCTGATTTAATTTGCATTTCTCTAATTGCTGGAGATGTTGAACTTTTTTTTCCCATAAATTTGTTGATCATTCATATTTCTTCTGTGAAGTGCCTCTTTACTTCCTTTGCCCATTATTTATTCTACTTAGGTATACATGATAGCAGAATGCATTTTGATTCATTGTACACAGATGGAACACAACTTTCATTTCTCTGATTGTGCATGATGTAGAATCACATCATATGTGCAGTCATACATGAAGCTAGGGCTGTGATGTCCATCTCATTCCACCATCTTTACTGCCCCATGCCCCCCTCTCCCTTCCCTCCCCTTTGACCAAAGCTCCTCCATTCTTCCCATGTTCTCTCCCTCCTTATGGATCAGCATCCACTTATCAGAGAGAATATTCAGCATTTGTTTTTTTGGGATTGGCTCACTTCTCTTAGCATGATATTCTCCAACTCCATCCATTTATCTGCAGGTGTCATAATTTTATTCTCTTTTATTGCTGAGTAATATTCCATGGTGTATATATACCACAGTTTCTTTTTCCATTCATCTATTGAAGAGTGTCTAGGTTGGTTTCACAGTTTAACTATTGTGAATTGAGCTGTTATAAACATTGAAGTGGCTGTGTCACTGTAGTATGCTGTTTTTAAGTCCTTTGGGTATAGACCAAGGAGTGAGATAGCTGGATCAAATGGTGGTTCCATTCCAAGTTTTCTAAGGAAGCTCCATACTGCTTTTCAGATTGGTTGTACCAATTTGCAGTCCCACCAACAATGTATGAACGTACCTTTTCACTCACGACCTCACCAACACTTATTATTGTTTGTGTTCTTAATAATTGCCATTCTGACTGGCATGAGATGAAATCTTAGGGTAGTTTTGATTTGCATTTCTCTGATTGCTAGAGATGTTGAACATTTTTATATGTCTGTTGATCAATTGTATATCTTCTGAGAAGTATCTGTTCAGCTCTTTAGCCGATTTATTGATTGGGTTATTTGTTTTTTTTGGTGTTAAATTGTTTCAGTTCTTTATATATCCTAGAGATTAGTGCTCTATCAGATGTGCATGTGGCAAAAGTTTGTTCCCAGAATGTAGGCTCTCTGTTCATTTCATTGATTTTCCTTTTGAAGAGAAGAAGCTTTTTAGTTTGAAGCCATCCCATTTATTGATTTTTGATTTTACTTTTTGCACTATAGGAGTCTTGTTTAAGGAAGGTCCTAAGCCAACTGATGAAGATTTGGGCCTACTTTTTCTTCTATTGGGCGTTGGGTCTCTGGTCTGATTCCCAGGTCCTTGATCCACTTTGAGTTGAATTTTGTGCATGGTGAGAGATAGGGGTTTAGTTTCATTTTGCTGCATATGGATTTCCAGTTTTCCCAGCACCATTTGTTGAACAGGCTATCTTTTCTCCAGTGTATGTGTTTGGCACCTTTGTCTAGTATAAGATAACTGTGTTTAAGTGAGTTTGTATCTGTGTCTTCTATTCTATACCATTGGTCTACATATCTATTTTGGTGCCAGTACCATGCTGTTTTTGTTACTATAGCTTTGTAGTACAATCTGAGATCTGGTATTGTGATGCCTCCTGCTTCACTCTTCTTGCTAAGGATTGCTTTGGCTATTCTGGGTCTCTTATTCTTCCAAATAAATTTCATGATTGCCTTTTCTATTTCTATAAGGAATGACATTGGAATTTTAATTGGGATTGCATTGAATCTATATAGTGCTTTGAGTAGTATGGCTATTTTAACAATATTGATTCTGCCTATCCAAGAGCATGGGAGATTCTTCCATCTTCTAAGGTCTTGTTTGGTTTCTTTCTTCAGTGTCTTGTAGTTTGCATTGTAGAGGTCTTTCACCTCTTTTGTTAAATTGACTCCCAAGTATTTTATTTTTTTTGAGGCTATTTTGAATGGAGTAGTTTTTCTAATTTCTCTTTCAGAGGACTCATCACTGCTTTATAGAAATGCAGTTGATTTATGGGTGTTGACTTTATATCCTGCTACTTTGCCGAATTCATTGATAATTCTAGAAATTTTCTGGTGGAATTTTTTGGATCCTGTGAGCATAAAATCATGTTGTTGGCAAATAATGATAGTTTGAGTTCTTTTCCTGTTCGTATCCCTTTAATTTCTTTCGTCTAATTGCTCTGGCTAGTGTTTCAAGGACTATGTTGAATAGTAGTGGTGAAGGAGGGCATCCCTGTCCCCTGTCTTCTTCCCATTTTTAGAAGGAGTGCTTCCAATTTTTCTCCATTTAGGCCTTGGGTTTAGCATAGATCACTTTTACAAAGTTGAGGTTTGTTCCTACTATCCCTAGTTTTTCTAGTGTTTTGAACATAAAAGGGTGCTGTATTTTGTCAAATACTTTCTCTCTACCAGTAAATAATGTGATTTCGTAAAATCACATTATTTAAGTCTGTTGATGTGATGGATCACGTTAATTGATTTCTATATGTTGAACCAATCTTGCATCCCTGGAATGAACCCCACTTGATAATGGTGCACTATTTTCTTACTATGTTTTTGTATGAGATTTTTCAAAATTTTATTGAGGAAAATTTTTGTATCTATGTTCATTAGAGATAGTGGTCTGAAATTTTCTTTCTTTGATGTGTCTCTGTGTGGTTTTGGTATCAGGGTGATACTTGCGTCATAGAATGAGTTTGGAAGGGTTCCCTCCTTTTCTATTTCATGAAATAGTTTGAGGAGTTATTGATATTAATTATTCTTTGTAGGTCTGGTAGAACTCAGCTGAGAATCCGTCTGGTCTCAGGCTTTTCTTATTTGGTAGGCTTTTAATGATGTCTTCTACTTCCTTGCTTGAAATTGATCTGTTTAAGTTGTGTGTCCTCCTGGTTCAGTTTGGGTAGGTCATATGCTTCTAGAAATTTGTCAGTGTCTTCAGGGTTTTCTATTTTACTGGAGTATAAATTTTCAAAATAGTTTCTAATTATCCTCTGTATTTCAGTAGTGTTTATCATGATAGTTTCTTTTTCATCACAAATTTTAGTAATTTGGGTTTTCTCTCTCCTTTTCGTTAGGGTGGCTAAGAGCTTGTCAATTTTATTTATTTTTTCAAAGAATCAGCTTTTTGTTTTGTCAGTTGTTTGTCAGTTGTTTCTTTTGTTTCAATTTCATTGATTTCAGCCCTGATTTAAATTATTTCCTGTCTTCTACTTTTTTTGGTGTTTGTTTGTTCCTCTTTTTCTAGGGCTTTGAGATGTAGTGTCAAGTCATTTATTTGTTGACCTTTTCTTCTTTTAATGAATGAGCTTAATGCAATGAACTTTCCTGTTCCCACTGCCTTCATGGTGTCCCGGAGATTTTGATATGTTGTATCAGAGTTTTCATTTACCTCTAAGAATTTTTTTATCTCTTCCCTGATGTCTTCTGTTATCTATGTGTCATTATTCCATAGCATATTATTTAGTCTCCAGGTGCTGGAGTAGTTTCTATTTTTTAATATGTCATTGATTTCTAATTTTATTCCATTAAGGTCAGATAGGATGCAGGTACTATCTGTTTTTTTGTATTTGCTAAGACTTGCTTTGTGGCGTAATGTATGATATATTCTGGAGAAGGATCCATGTGCTGCTGAGAAAAAAATGTATTTGCTTGTTGATGGATGGAATATTCTATATATATATACTCTCTATATATAGTCTGTTAAGTCTAAATTATTGATTGTTTCATTGAGTTCTGTCGTTTCTTTGTTTAGTTTTTGTTTGGAAGATCTATCCAGTGGTGAGAGAGCTGTGTTAAAGTCATCAAGTATTATTGTGTTATGGTCTATTTGATTCTTGTAGTTGAGAAGTACATCTATGTACATAGATGCCCCATTGTTTGGGGCATAGATATCTATGATTGTTATGTCTTGTTGATGTATGAGTCCCTTAAGAAGTATGAAATATCCTTCTTTATCCCTTTTCAATAACTTTAGTTTGAAGTCCACTTTATCTGATATGAGGATGGAAACTCCTGCTTGTTTACGTGGTATATGTGAGTGATACATTTTTTCCCATCTTTTCACTTTCTGTCTGTGGATGTCTTGTTCTCTAAGATGAGTCTCTTGAAGGCAGTTCTATATATATAGATACACATTCTATATATATATATACACATATATGTGTGTGTGTATATACGAAAGTTCTTTATGTATTCTAGAGATTAATGCTCTATCTGAGGTGCAGGTAGCAAAGATTTTCTCCCATTCTATAGGCTCTCTCTTCTAATTCTTGACTGATTGCTGTGAAGAAACTTTTTAGTTGGATGCTGTTCATTTATTGATTCTTGATTTTCTTGCGCTTTAAGAATAGATAGTGCACATGTTCAAGTGGTGTTCATCTCCAGGGATGCAAGGTTGGTTCAGTATTCAAAAATCCATAAACATAATTCATCACATCAATAGACTTAAAGACAAGAATCACTTGCTTATCTCAATAGATGCAGAGAAAGCATTTCACAAAATATAGCATCCATTTCTGTTCAAAACACTAGGGAAACTAGGAACATAACCTCAACATTGTAAAATCTATATCTGTTAAACCCAAGGCCGACATCATTCTAAATGGAGAAAAGTTGAAAGCATTCCTTCTAAAACCGAGAACAACATAGGGATGTCCTCCTTTACCACTCCTATTCAGCATACTCCCTGAAACCCTAGCCAGAGCAGTTAAACAAAAGAAAGAGATAAAAGTGATACAGATAGGAAAAGAAAAGCTCAAACTATCCCTATTTGCTGAAGACACAATTCTACATTTAGAAGATCCAGAAAACTTATAGAACTCATAAACAAATTCAGCAAAGTAGCAGGATATAAAATTAACACCTGTAAATTAATTGCATTCCTATACACCAGTGATGAAATCAACTGAAAGAGAAATTAGGAAAATTATCCCATTCACAGTACCCTCAAAAAATAAAGTAAAATACTTGCCAGTCAGTCTAACAAAAGAGGTGAAAGACTCTCTACAATGAAAACTACAGAACAATAAAGAAAGAAATTGAAGACCTTAGAAGATAGATTTTCCATGTTCTTGGATAGGAAAAATTAATATTGTCAAAATGGGCCATACTACCAGAAGCACTATACTGACTGAATGCAATTCCTATTAAAATTCAATGACCTTCTTCATAGAAATAGAAAATGCAGTTCATGAAATTCATTTGGAAAAGTAAGAGGCCCAGAGTAGCCAAAGCAATCCTTAGCAAGAAAAGTGAAGCAGGAGTTATCACAATACAGACTTTAAATTATACTACAGAATTATAGTAACAAAAACAGCATAATATTGGCACAAAAACAGACATGAAGACCACTGGAACAGAATAGAAGACACAGAGAAACCTATATATATATACAGTTATCTCTTTCTAGACAAAGGCACCATAAACATACACTGGAGAAAAGATAGTCTTTTCAGCAAATGGTGCTAGGAAAACTAGAAGTCTGTGCGTAGCAGAATGAAATTGCTCCATTTCTCACCCTGCACAAAACCCAACTCAAAATGGATCATAGACCTGGCATTAAACCAGAGACTCTGTGCCTACTAGAAGAAAATGTAGGTCCAACTGTCCATCATGTTGGCCTAGGACCCTCCTAAAGTACATAGCATTTTGAGTCAGGCTTCTTTCAATAAGTATAACAAATTTGAGTTTTATTCATGTTGTTACACGATCATTTCATTTGGTTTTGAGTAGTATCACATTATGTAGATATACACAGTTTGTGCCTGCATCACTTGATAAGCATATGGTTTGTTTCCAGTTTGAGCAGTTAGGAATATAGCTGCTACAAATATTTGCATACAGATTTTGATGCAAATATATCTTTATTTCTCTTGTGTAGATACCTAGAAGTATATTACAGATTTATATGATAGGCATAAAATGAAATATATTTAATCTAATTAGAAATTGCCAAACTGTTGTACAAAGTAGTTGTACCATTTTTGCGTTCCCTCAAAAATGTATGAGTGTTTCAGTTACTATATATTTTTCTCCATTCTATATTGCCTTTTTGATTTTTGACCAGTTTAACATATATAATTTTGTCTGATTATGGATTTATTTTCTTATTATAGAGTTCTTTATACATACTTAGATGTTTTGGATCTGAGATTTTTTATCAGCTGCATGTTTTATAAGTATTAACTTTTATTTTTCTATTTCTTGTGGTTTGTGCCCATTTTCTTATAAATTTTATTTTATTATTTGTTTTGCAGTGCTAGGGATTGGGTCTAGGACCTTCACACACTAGGCAAACAGCTACCACTGAGCTTGTTCTTAGCCCTTAGAAATTTTTTTTACCTAAGTTCCCAAAATTTTTCTTTATTGTTTTCCTCTAAAAGTTTATAATTTGGTAGTTAAATTTTAACTTCATCTTTATGTACTGTGCAAAAGTCAGGAATCAAGACATGACAATGTGGAGTATAGATCAAGTATACTTTACTATATACTAATTTTACATACAGTTTTGTAGTATTCTGAGTTCATTTTTATATACACTGAAAAGTAGAGATCCACACTAATCTCATTGTATATGAATGTCCAGTATTTCTAGTCCATTTGTTGAAAAGACCATCTTTCCATATTGAAATATCTTAGTATTTTGATCAACCAATTCTTCCCCTTTCGGGGGAAGAGTAGGATGGATTGTTTCTGTTCTTAGTTTTTAAATTCCCAGTTGAAAGTATTTTGTTGTTCTTTTTTTTCCCCTCCCAATTTCCCAATTGCTTGTTCAGAATATATAATTCAGGCTGGGATTGTAGCTCAGTGGTTGAGTGCTTCCCTAGAACATATGAGGCCGTAGGTTTGATCCTCAGCACCACATAAAGATAAATAAAGGTATTTTGTCCATCTACAACTAAAAAATATATATTAAAAAATGTATAATTCATTCATATTTACTTTTACTTATGAAATGTTTTGATTTAATTTTCTGTTTTCTCCTACATTAGCTTTATGTTGTAGATTGCCTTTTTGCTTATATTTTGAACAGCAAAGTATTTTTGTACTTTGCAGATTCCTATTTCTATAACACTGTTCTCTCTTGATGGTAAAAAGGAGTTTCCTTAATGGAACACTTTTTTTTGTTATTGGTGGAAAGATGTTGGTGTATCTTGAGGATCTCTCTGGCTTCTGTCAAATCATGAACTTTTTTCTTTAGCATTTTCTATCAAAAGATGTTTTTGCATTTTTATAAACTTTATAATTAATAAATTATAATTTTATTAATAATATTAATAAATTAATATTCTCTTAATTAATAAGAGAACATCTTCTTTCCCAGAGTTTTTTCACCCTAGCTAGTACCTAGAACTTTCAAATTTTATACCTGTGTTTAGTATGTGGGATTTAATGTGTAAGATGATTTTTTTTTTTCCTCAAGATGATTTTGACTGTGCTTAGTGATCATTGGGCTTCCACTATATGTACTGTCTCTGTATTTCCTGCCTCATGGGCAGGCCTATAGCCCTGTCAAGTCCTTAATTAGCTCTGTTGGAGTTTAGGATCTGCTCTACTTACCAGTAATTTAAAGTGTATAACATTCTTTTTTCTAGTAATGCTAAAGACTTGTCACACTTTTATTTTTTTGTGCCTATGAATGTTTTTTGGTGACTGAGGAAATTAGATTTAGAATGCTGTCACTATGCTAGGGTAACCAAAAATTCTCAAGATTTGGATTTTTAAATTTTTTTACTGAAAAATAACAGAAACTTGGGAAATAGTATAACCTAATGATAAAAATAAAGCTTTGAAGTTGGACATTTTGCATTCAGATCCTGGCTTACCAGTTTACTCACTATAAAATCTTAAGTTACTTAATCTTTCAAAGTTGTGGTTTTTTGCTTACATAATAAAAATTATACTTCCTAGGATTATTTGGAAGATTTTATAGGCACTTAGTATAAAACTTGGCATAATAGATAATTCTCAGTCTAACTGCTTCTCTTATGCTCATCATTGATTTTGATATTATTACCACCAATATCTCAACATTTAAAAATGGCACAACTTAAATCATAGTTCTTCTGAGTTAAGGTGAGTGCTAATATTTGAAAATAAAGAAATAGAAAATTGAACTGGAGGGTTAGAATAACGAGTAATTATTAACCATTATTTTGTCTTAAATATCTTTAAGAATGTACTAAAACCCTGCTATCTCCCTTACTAAATATTCAAGAATTGTCATGATACCTAGGATTTCAGGAGATTACTTGAACCCTACTGGATGCTTCAAGTCAAAATTAAGGAAGACAAAGGAAAAAACAGAGCTTTTGAAATGATCTTTGTCACAAATAAGTTGTGCTGAAACAACAGCTCCAAAATCCAATGCTCCACTGTTTCTTATCTAGGTTCAGAATTTTTTTTTGTGATTTTTATTAGTCTTTTTTGTAAATTCTGGTTGTTTGTAAATATAACTGATATCAAAGAACTGTTCTTTTGCCTATAATCCTAGTGGCTTGGAAGGCTGAGGCAGGAGGATCACAAATTCAAAACTAGCCTCAGCAAAAGTGAGGCACTAAGCTTAACTCAGTGAAACTTTGTCTCTAAATAAAATATAAAATAGGGTTAGGGATGTGGCTCAGTGATCAAGTTGCCCCCAAGTTCAATCCCCAGTACCAAAAAAAGAAAAAGAACTATTCTTTAACAAAAACTGTAAATAGAAGATATATTCCTGTTAATTCAAAATGTTGCCCTAGGCTAATGTAAAGACAGCAAAAATGGGCAAGTACTGGTAAATGGAAATGGTGCATAAAGTAACTAGCAAATGGGTCTTTTTGAGTTTGAGATGGATTAGAACTTAAAAGTGATTTAGAGGGCTGGAGTTGTGGCTCAGTGGTAGAGCACTTGCCTAGCATGTGTGAGGCACTGAGTTCGATTCTCAGCACCGCATATAAATAAATGAATAAAATAAAGGTCCATCAACAACTAAAAAAAATATTTAAAAAGTGATTTAGTAGAGAAGTTGAGACTTTTTTAGAAGTTAAGTTCTAATAATTCTCACATATAGTCACTCAAATTTTAAGGACACTATGGGAATACTGTTAATATTATTGTCTTTCATGGTTTGTGTTTCAGCCTGAAGTAAATGCTGATATTGTACATTGGCTTTCTTGGACTGCTCGAGGCTTTTTATCCCCACTTGCTGCAGCAGTAGGAGGTGTTGCCAGCCAAGAAGTACTGAAAGCTGTGACTGGAAAGTTTTCTCCTTTGTGCCAATGGGTTAGTTCTGAATTTTACTATTTTTTTACATTTAAGTTTGGATTCTCCATCCATAAAATGAATGTGTAATGTATTATAATATAGTACTAATATATGATCATTGGGCTTCCACTGTATGTACTATGTCTCTTAGTAGTAGAGAAGCTACCTTAAAATATTTTGATGCATGAAAGAGGCATATAATATGCCTCCAAAGCTTATTAATTTTGTAGCTGAAACTAATAGGATCTTATGTTGAGACTATTGGAAAATACCCAAAGTTCTCTTCTTAGTAGTGTTTCCTTCTATTGTGAAAGTAAAGAAATGCATTTTCTATCCTTATAGTTAGTTGTTCTCCAGTACTAATAGCTAAGCATTCTTGGGTTCTCTCAAATTTGTTCCATAAAAATTTTTGCCATTATGGATCCTCAGGTCCCCTTCTTGGGTATAAAATTCTAAAGTTGAAAAACATAAGAATGATACAGGTTTGAGAATTATATCAATTAAAATATGGAATCACAAGATGGAATAAAAACCCTAATTTCTGTCATCAGAAGGAATAATTGGCAGAAAGCATCTAAGGACACATTCTTCAGGTCCTTTCTGTTTTGAAACAGTTTAAATATTTTGATTCTAGTAGTCACCTTTGTATATTATAAAAAGAGAACCTACACAAGGTAGTTTTTCTGCTGAATTATTTCTTTTAGCATGAGATAGGAGTTGATTGGTAGAAAATCTGGTTCAGTTATAACTGTTAACATCTTGGTTAGATTTGGAAGTAAATTTTCCTTTTGTTTTTAACGTTCTTTCAACTTCTACCATTGTTTTAAAGAGAAAATATAGGAATAGACATGGTGTTATAAAAAATTGTCTTCATATTACTTTACTTCAAATTGACATTTTTCATCTTTTCCAATGATGATTATTAAGTAACTAGATAAGAGCTTCCTTTTTTAGTAATTTATGTTACATACATAGTAAGTATATGTTTAATCTTGTACTTTAAGTTATATCTTGAAGCATCAGACATTGTCGAATCCTTGGGCAAACCTGAATGTGAAGAATTTCTTCCACGGTAATACTGAAATTTCTGTTACATTTTCTTATTTGTATGTTTATAAAAAGATTAAAAGTTTTTGTCTAAACATTGGTTTGTTTTAGGTGTCTTTTCTCTTAACTCATTAGTAATTATTTCTTATATGCTTAGGTGTTAAATGTCATAATATATCTTTTTACCAATTTGTAAATAACGAATATGAATAAGTTTTAAATTTTATGTCATGAGAATGGTTAGCATTGAAAATATCAGAGCAATATTAGATTAAAAAATGCTCTGCAACCTTCGTATCAGTCATTCTTCACCTTTTTTGGGTCATAAATCTCTTTCAGAATCTGAATAAAAGTTGAGAGACTTCATTTTCCCTAAAACAAACATAATCCAAAGTTCTGCCATCAGTTTAAGTGGGTTAACAACTCTAAAATCCATACATGTGTTCTTTAAGAACATTTCTTAAAATTCACTGGCTTAGCAAATTATTTTTCAAGATACTTTAGTCCCTCTTACCTGCACTTTCATTTGTCTGAGGTTTTGGTGACCCGTGGTCTGAAAATACAAAATGAAAATTCCAGAAATAATCAGTTTATAGGTTTCAAATCACATGCAGTTTTGAGTAGCATGATGAAATCTCACCATTCTGCCTAGTACCCGAATCATGCCTTTATCCAGAGTATTTGTTGTGTACCTCTTAATCACTTTGTAGCTGTTACTAGATCAGTCATCAGTATCACAGTTGATTTTGTTCAAGTAAACCTTATGTTGCTTAGTAATGGCTCCAAAATGCAAAAGTAGTGATCTTAGCAATTTGGATATACCAAAAACAAGAAAGTAAAGTACTATCTTTAAGTGAAAATATCAAATTTTTTAACCTAAAGAAAGGAGAAAGGTTGTATGCAGAGGTTATTAAGATCTATGGTAAGCCGGACGCAGTGGCGCACGCCTGTAATCCCAGCACTTTGGGAGACTGAGACAGGAGAATCGCGAGTTCAAAGCCAGCCTCAGCAACAGCAAGGCACTATGCAACTCAGTGAGACACTGTCTCTAAATAAAACACAAAATAGGGCTGGGGATGTGGCTCAGTGGTTGAGTACCCGAGTTCAATCCCCAGTACCAAAAAAAAAAAAAAAAAAAGATCTATAATAAATGTGTACAGTGAATCAGAATGCATTCTGCTGTCATGTATACCTAATTAGAATGAATGAATACATAAGTGAATAAATAAAAGATCTGATAAGAATGAATTTGCTATGAAATTTTAAAGAAGGAATAAGAAATTCATGCTAGCTTTTCTTGTACTTCAAACTGCAAAAGTTACAACCAACAGCATATGAGCTAAAATGAAAAAGGCATTAAATCTATGTTATGTATGTTTATGTAAGATAAAATTTAGTATGCATAGGCTCCCGTAGCATCCAAGGATTCAGGTATGCACTGGGGTATTTGAACAAATACCTTCTGGATGAGGGGGAACTACTGTGAACTAGAGTTATTGTCACTTAAGTCATTTAGACTACTAAGTCAGATGGAAGGAGGAAAAAGCTGATTTCTTTGTGAGGTATTTTCTCTTTCAGTTAAGGTAGTTCTAGTAAGTTGGAGGATATTAAGTTTATTGTTTTCAAGCACATGAAAATGGTATTAATGATAATGAAACTAATGTAACATTTATATTTTTCTATTTTTCTGGTAAATGTCTTCAGAGGAGATAGATATGATGCCTTAAGAGCCTGCATTGGAGATACTTTGTGTCAAAAGCTACAAAATTTGAATATCTTTTTAGTAAGTGAATAGTGATGGGAATTGTGGTGTGATTTTTTTTTTCTTAATTAAAATGTCGTACGAGTGTTTTGTGGTGTTCATGTCTGTCTTACCAAAACTGAGCTCAGTATTTCACTTTTGGAATTACTCAGTGTCTTCTGTATAAAGAAGTTATGAATATTTTTCTTTTCCTTATTTTGTTTATACTTTTTTTCCTCTTCAAGTCACTTGAAAAGACATAATAAATGTTAAATATTTTGAACTAAAATAAGTCACAAATGGCTAGTAATTTTTAAAATTGTGTTTATAACTTAGCATCTGAAGAAAATTTAGGTTGAAATTATTCATTATTAAGTAGATATTCCAGTTTGATTTTAATCTGGTACATATTTTTCTCCTCCACAGGTAGGATGTGGAGCCATAGGGTGTGAAATGTTAAAAAATTTTGCTTTACTTGGTGTTGGCACAGACAAGGAGAAGGGAATGGTAAGCTAAGTCTTTTAGAGTTAAAAGTTTGTATTTATCTTTTGCCTTTTTTTGAAATGTATTTGACTATGTAGGTCTGAAGTATCTTTTGAGGATAGAGCATTAAACCAAAAATTGGAAGACTCTGGAATCTTGTAACCACTAATCAAATTTTGTGACCTTGTGACAAATTACTTTAATTCTCTGCTCCTCAGTTTCTTTCTCTAATGCTCTGAAACTGAAATCTCTGTTACCTGCCTCATAACATTATGGTGAAAACCAAATGTAAAAGGGTTTTGCAAACTAAAAAAAAAAAACACATTGTTGTTACTTCTGTTAGATACTATTGTTAAATAAAACTTTAAGATGAGAGAAGACATTAGAAATTTGTAGAGTAGTAGTTTAGATAGTTTCAATTGATGAGTGTCAGCAGTAGGGGGAATAATATAAATTTTGGAATACAATTTAAATTCTTAGTGCGAAATGTGAGTTAATTACAAAGCCATGCCATATATTTAAATAAAAATATATTTCATTGGTGGTGTTTCCCCTTTTAATATATAAACTAGCTTTTGTTAGTGATTTCATAGATTTATCATGATGACTAACAGAATGAGTAAATAACTAAAATTTACATGATAGTTCACATTTTATAGTTTAACTTGGTTTATTATTGCACTTCAAAAGGACATTTATTACTTTTATAGTTATAGGTAGATATTATGTGTTTATATTATTTCTGCTCAGCATTTCCTAAATTTTGTTCCATACAGTACTGTTAGTTCTGTTGTTTTAAAAGGTATTTTAAAAATAAAAATAAAAACACCTTGGTTGCCTTAAGTTTGGGGATCACCTGCATAACTAAATTCAGAATGCTTATCAGCTTATAAAGGTCAAAAAGTAACTGGTGAAGAAACCAGTTGACTTCAGGCAACAAAACAGGATAAGTTAAATGTGTACAGACCCCTGTCATACTGAAAACACTTAGACTTACTGTATGAATAGTTTTTTAACTATTTGCATATATATAGCCAAGGTGGAAAGAGAAATCTGCAGGTACCAGGAACCAAGAGAGAAATAAAATCCTGAACTAAAAGCCATGGTGGTTCACAAGTGTTGCCTTTATCACAAATGTCTATCCAAAATCTTAAATAGAAAGGGAAATCACTAATGAGAAAATGAATCTCAATAGTATAGAACCTATTGAAACCTCTAGTGCTCTAAATTTATAAAGCAAATGTAAAGCGGCATCATGATGATACACAACAGAGCACATGAGATGATATAGAAAAATCAACATCCATTCGAGACAATTTACATTAAGAAATGACAGTTCACTAGAAAAAAGGAACCATTTCATAGAAGAATCAGTCAAGACAAATAGAAAAATTTATCTCCTAAGAGTTATAGATAGGAGAAATTTTTCTAGTAATAGAAAAATCTACATATGATAGAACAAACTTTGAATTTAAAAATGGTAAAGGGTAAAAAGAAATAGAAACACGAGAAGAAAACTGCACTGAGATTTTTCCAAAATGTCACATAAGAATTTGTCTAATCAGTAAACCTAAAATTCCAATGCAGCTGAAAGTAAGATTTGACAAATATAAGCACTCAGAAAGTAGTATAGAAAAGCTATCTTTTTTTTAAATGAAAAAAGATACATTTGCAATGTCAAATGTAAATCTAGTGGAATTTCCAGAGAGAATAAACATGCTGGAGAAGCAGCAGTGTATTTCAAAGATAATGACAAAAGTTCCTGGAGTTGAAGCAAGACAAATATTTTCAAATTAAAAATATGAAGATTCAAAAAAGAGGTTGTATAATAGACATCTGTCCAGCAATGAATGCTAGAAGATAATAGAACCTATCTTTATAACTAAGGGAAAATGATTGTGAACATAAATTTCTAAACTCAGCTAATCTTTCAAGAGAGAGGACAAAGTAAAGATATCTAACCAGTAAAATGATGAAAGATTACCTACAACCATTGGTTCTTACTGAAAGTACTGTTAGGTAATGTAGGTACTGCTTGAAGGATAAGCGGAGGCATTCATCAGCATTCTTAGATTTAGATAAACATTGATTTTAAAAATCTTTAGTTAAAATATTTACTGATTTGGGAGTATGATTAAAAATAAAATAACTAAAATATTGTGCACTGATGTCATAGAAAGTAGAAAAGAGAGTCACAAGGTCAGTAAGTTCCTATATTCTCAGATTGTTCAGGAAGAAGAAAGTTTAATTAATTTTAGATCTTAAGTAATATATGCCTGTTAAAATTTTGAATGTAAGCATATAAAAATAGATGTTTAACTTTCAAACCAGTTGGAATTAATAAAACTTGATCAGTGTGGTAGAAGGTAAAATGGGGAGAATAAAAAGTGAATTTGGGAAAGGTAGAAAAACAAAGAGGTATATCCACGATCACAGTAATTATGGTGAGTTGAGGTAAGGTTTTTTTGTTGTTGTTGTTTCAATTTTGTTTTGGAACTGGGGGATTCAACCCAGGGGCACTTTACCACTGAGCTACATCCTCAGCCCTTTTTTATTTTTGTTTTTTTATTTTGAGACAGAATCTCACTAAATTGCTTAGGCTGGCCTTGAACTTCAGATCTTTCTGACTCAGTCTCCTGAGTAACTAGAATTACAGCACCTGGCCTTGACTAAGGGTTTTTATTAAAGGACATTTTCTGCTTGACTTTTTGTTGTTATTCCCATGGAAAGAGATACCTTCTAACATAAAATTAGACAGAAATATTAACATATCTGGGAGATATCCACTAAAAGAAAATGAACGTCTGTGAATACCATTCAGCACCTAACAACGAACATAGTCTGAGAAATATTATACCTAAACAAATGGTGTTTAAAAATATTAGCTAAGTGGCAAATTATTTTGGATACTTTTCAGATTAACCTGGATCTGTCACTTTTTTCTTGCATCCTTTGGAATGAAAGTCTGTAAACTTTTTCTTAAAGAACCAGATTGCAAATTTAGGTTTTAGCAGGTATCTTTCACAACTACTCAGCTCTGCCCTCAGAGAATAAAAATAGCCGTAGACAATACACAAACAGCATGACAATGTACCAGTAAAACATCATTTACAAACAGGCAGCCTACTCTGTAGTTTGTAGACCTCATTAGCTGAAGTTTCTTTCAAATTGAAAAGTGCAAGTATTCTTTCCAAATTATAATTCCCAAAGAATTAATATCATAAATGTAGAAAGAAGAGCTAGGTCTTCTATGGGTAATTAATTGCATGGTTCTGAAAGGTGATAGAGATGTTTTCAGCCTTTGTTTTGTAATAAATGATTTAAGAAAAAATTTGAATAATTACAATTGTTTCTACTACCTTGTTTAAAGTACTTCTGTGCTAAATATCAATTATAGTTCAATGTAGGCATAAAAGCATAGTATTGGTAAGCATTTATATTTTTATGACTTTAGCAGCCAAAATAATTTAGAACAATTTATAGAAGCTATTTTAGTCATTCCAAGAAAAGTAAGATAGATTTACTTATGTTTTCCTCTCGATATTAGGTTACAGTTACAGATCCTGATTTAATAGAAAAATCCAACTTAAATCGACAGTTCCTATTTCGTCCTCATCACATACAGGTATGTTGATATTCTGTTTCAAATTTAAGTCATCTGTTATACAAAAAAGAAGAGAGTTTCCTTTTTGTAAACAGAAAATTGTGATTGAATAAACAAAATACGTTTTCAAATTCAAAATGTTTCAAAATCTTATTACCAATGAGAAAGACAAAGGGAAAATATAAAATTGTCTTTTAATATAAAAGATTGGTTTTTGCATTGATTTCGGATATTAATTTGAATTGTGAAATATCAAAGTATTTTTTCATTTTGTAATTACCTAGGTGTGTTTTCATATTTAATTTTAGAAAGTAAATATATTGAAACAAGTTTTATAATTTGAAGTTCTGACAGATCACAAATTTGAAGCAATCCTTTTTTTTTCCAGTCTTTGTTATGAAACAGGTAAAGCTTAGCACTTAAACTTTTGTGTACTTCTAATCTTCTTTAAATGTTTTAACTTCCCCACTCATTGTAAAATATTGCTTGTTCTCAGTCTTTTTTGTTGAGATCAAAATATTTAAGTCAGGAAATGAAGGAGTTTTAGTTAAGCAGATATGCTTTTATTTTAGAAGCTTTTTCTCTATTGTTCAACAACTCATTAACAATCTTAGTAAATTAAGCTTAAGAGTATTGTGAACCAAAAGTGACTGTAAGGCATAGTTAACCTAATTGCCTCACTTATACAATTATAAAGGTCAAAGTAACAGGGTCTTTCATACACTAAAATAGGTCACAGAGTTTAAGCACTTTGTACATTTTACTTACGGAAGAACTGTAAAATCCTGTTTATTCTACTGAGTTATTTAACAAAATTTCTGATTTGTGTACTAAGAACAATGAGAAGTGAAACATGTAAGCCTAACAATGTGAGAAGATGCAAAAATAACATTAAAATGTCATGCATGAACTCAGAATGGCTAGAGAAATTGTGTTCATTTGTTGAGCCAGGACTCAACAAATGAACAGTGATAATACCTGGAATGGCACCAAAGATTGAATAATTTCTAAACCTTTTTAAAAAGAATGAATTTTCATTTAGAGTAATCTTTTTATAAAACTGAAACATAAGTGGGGCACAGTGGTGCATGCCTATTATCCCTGCAGCTCAGGAGGCTGGGCAGAAGGATCACAAGTTCAAGGCCATCCTCAGCAACTTAGTAAGGCCCTAAGTAATTTAGTGAGTTCCTGTTTCAAAATAAAAAATGAAGCTCAGTGATAAAGTACCCCCAAGTTCAATTCCCAGTACCAAGAAAAAAAAAAAAGAAAATACTAATTTTAAAAGATTTAAGTACCAAAGCATTAAAATCTCATACATTTACAAGCTTATTTTTTGCAGAATCTGAATTTCCAATATTTTGTTGAATGTATTTTTCTTTTCTAGTCTCTAGCAAATCAAGTATTACTGTGGGGGAAAAAAAAATACTAATTGAGCTGGGTCTGGTGGTGCAGACACTAATCCCATCTACTCAAGAGGCAGGAGGATCACAAGTTCAAGACAATTTAGCAAGCCCCTATTTGAAAAAAAAAAAATTGAAAAAAAAGAGATGTATTTCAGTGGTAGATGCTTGCCTAGCATTCTCAAGGTCATTCTCAGGAACTTTTAAAAAAGTGCTAATTGGCGTTTTAACTATTATTTTAAGAATTCTCAACCACTTAACCATGAAATAAAGGATCTTTAGATTTTTTTTCATTAATGTATATATTATTTGGACTAATATACATTATTAAGTATAGTGACTACAATAACTATAATTTTCACAAACCAAAAATGAAAATTAGTCTCATTGCTTTACTTTCACCTCATATATCTAATCAGAAGAAATTAGAATGTGTAAGTTCATAGTTCATCTTTTTTGTTTAACATTATTTCTTCTGTTTGTATTTGTTATTTGTTTAGAAACCTAAAAGCTATACTGCTGCTGATGCAACTATGAAAATAAATCCTCAATTAAAGATAGATGCACACCTGAACAAAGTTTGTCCGGCCACTGAAACCATTTACAATGATGAGTTTTACACTAAACAAGATATAATTATTACAGCATTAGATAATGTGGAAGCCAGGAGATATGTAGACAGGTATGTTCTTGAAATTCAGGTTCATGAAGAATTATCTTTCATTTTTACTTCTATTTCCCACACCTACTTATTGAAAATTTTCAAAATTTTCTGATTATTCTTTATGTTCCTATACTAGTACTCATCCAACCCAAACTGTCTGATGATTCCCATTATACGGAGAATAAAATTGAAAAGTGGAACTAGCCTAAATGTCTTTCGTGCAGTACATGCCACTCGTCTACCACACTAGTGTAAAATATACCCAGACTTCTTGGCTTCTCTTACTGTAGCTCCATGTGCTTTCTTTCAGTTCTGACAAGGCCCTTAAGCTCTCCTTTTTTCCCCAGTGTATGGGGTAGAACCCAGGGCTTCATGCATGCTAGGCAAATGCTCTACCACTGAGCTACATCCCCAGCCCATAGTTTCAGCATTTCTTTTTAAACCTCAGGAAGTTGCTATTTATCTTTCTTCAAAACTCCTGTCCCCAAATTTGCCCATCTACTTTTCAATTTGTTTTTTCCTCATCTTGTTTTAGCCTAAATGTCTGTCTTAAAAACAGACTTTCTTTAACTCCCAAATATACTTTTTTCTGTACTTTTTCCTTCATGACACTTATTTTTATTGATGTGTATATTTATTTAATGTTTATTTCCTCAGTAAGTCATTCTTAGAAACCATTTATTTTCCATCACTGTGTCCTCAGTGCCCAACACATATCATTCAGTAAATGTTTGTGAAATAAGTAGTTGAATGAATGACTTACATGTATAAACCTTACATAGTCTTTCTTACATCATTATGTGACACCTTAATGTTAGGATGGTAGAGCAGATAAATTAACAGGAAAATTTTACCAGTCAAGAAGTGTAGTAAAAAGATAGTGGTCCTAAGCAGAAAAGAGAAAGGAAAAAAAATTAAGAAATTTAAATATGAAGAATTATAGGTAATGTAAGTATTGAGAAGAAAAGTTGATACTGTTTGAAATAAAGCAGATATTGACAATATATAGCAGGATAGCACTTGTTGTCAGAAAATAATCAAAGACTAAATAGAAAGCAACATAACAAAGGATAAGTTAAGAATTAACTTAGAGATAAAAACCAACACAGCCCAAGATTTGGTGCTAGTAGTAGAAGGGAGAAACAGACATTACTAGAAAGAGCAACAAACTTTGCATGCATGATAAGTCTGGGAAGTAGAAATTTTCAGTGGGAATTTTGGTGATCACATATCTTGTTTCCTAACATATTTAGAAAAAGTGATCAATATGCAAAATGACTAATGTATTTTTTACCTATTATGTTTTCAAACAGCCGTTGCTTAGCAAATCTACGGCCTCTCTTAGATTCTGGAACAATGGGCACTAAAGGACACACTGAAGTTATTATTCCTCACTTGACCGAATCTTATAATAGTCATGTAAGTGATCAGTACTTTGAAATAAATGTTTTCCTTGTGTCTCATTTTTTGTCTTCATCACAAGTCAGCAAATTTGATTTAGCTTTCTTAATCCTTCTGTTTTGCTCTGCCAGTTATGTCCATACGTATGTATAAGTGCATTGCTAAAACTGATAATTGGATTTTTTTTAAATCATCAAAATGTTATATCTAGTCTTCCTATAGTAGCATTCATGTGTATACTATTTATTTCTCAAAGCCACTGATTCATTTTCTAACAGTTTTGGAGTTTAAGATTACTTGATAAGAACAATTAAACTTTTAGATTGAGAATTGAGCTATCAACAAAGACAAAATTATTTTCATCTGCTGATCCTTTGATTTTATTGTGTTAGACATTAGCTGATATCTAAGGAATAAAGAAGGCAAGGATAGTCATAGTGCACTTGTGTCTAATGTTTATTCTCCTCAGGAATTTACACCTAGCCTGCATTGTCAGAAATAACCTGTGAAATATTAAGTATAGACCCTGGTGATCCACCCAAAAATCTAACTGAAGAATCAGATTTTTCATAGGTGGGACCCAGGCATCTGTGTGCATATATTTTACATAATGATGTAAGTGTAAGTTTTAAAACCCCATAAGTAATTTTGAGATACTGCCAAAGTTCAAACCACTGAGCTTGGAAGTAAAGCTTTACAACTTTAAAAAGATCCACTCAGGTATAAAAAAAAAAAAAAAAAAGTGAAAAAATAACATTTTTTCAAGTATCTGTATCTCTTAGTTTAATGGATATGTTTGGTTTACTAAATTTTTTAAATTTTTATAAGGTGTATTGTTTTCCCATGTCCTCTTAGGAAATCAGAAGTTTATATGTAATGAAAATGTTATAATAGACTAAAAGCATAAGTTTATATGTAATGAAAATGTTACAATAGACAAAATTAACAATTTTATGGCTATTAGATGGAAAAAAATCATGGTATTCTGATGTCATTGTAAGATTTCCAATATAAATCTTTCCTAAACCTTTTCCTCTGTTTCTTGGCTTCAAACTCTTGAGAACCAGAATGTAATACCCTTCTGGATTCACTCTTTGATTTATAGAATATTTAGTGGTGTTTTATAGGCCAAAAAAACTCATATACAAATCCCTAAGTAAAAAAGAGACAAAGTGAGTCATTTTCAATTGGATAAACTAATAAGCCTAGCCTAACTGTACCCTATAATAGATATAGATTTCTTCAGTGCTCCTTCATCTGCATGAGACAGCTTAGTCTTTTGCCATTTATTAATAAACACTTTCTGTAAGAAACTGTACCATGCATCCTTGGTTCCAAGTGTTTTTCTCCAAAGACTCATAGTATGCTAAAACAACATTGAATTACTTTTCAATGTAGACAGTAGTGTTCTAAAATTTTAAATCTCACCTTTAATTTTGGAGAAAAAAAATGAATTATGTGTGGTTATATGCCATGAGTACTACATAGTATACCAAGTGATGATGACATAGATGATAAAATGATAAAAGGATTCAAGTTTGTGGTTACATTGCTATTAACAAGTAGGTTAAATGTCAAAAGAATTCACTATTCTGCTAATTGTCTAAGAGAAAATATGAAAATGTATGCTTGCACTTGATTTATTTATTTTGAGTTTTTTTTATAATGGTCTTAAGATTCAATTCAATCAATAAAAATTTATCACTTCTTTTCTTAAGTATCTTTTGTTATGTGTTATAATAGCGAGATCCACCAGAAGAGGAAATACCATTTTGTACTCTAAAATCCTTTCCAGCTGCTATCGAACACACTATACAATGGGCAAGAGATAAGGTAAAAGTTTCTTTTCAGGAAGTTTATTTTCTTTGAAGTGGAAATGTCATATTTCCAACTTAAAAAAAAAAAGAAAGAAAAAAAACTTGTATTTGGAATGTCTTTCTGTTCTTCCTTTCTGTTCTTTCAGTTTGAGAGTTCATTTTCTCACAAGCCTTCATTGTTTAACAAATTTTGGCAAACCTATCTATCAGCAGAAGAAGTTTTACAGGTAAAAATTAATGCATTTTAATACAAACAACATTTTGTGTCATTATAATCTTAATTTCAAGTTGCCTACCAGTGGTTTATTTTACCCCCATAAAGAGTGGTTAAGACATTACCATTGTACAGAAAAATTAAAAAGATACATGAGGAATCTTGAAATTATGTCAGAGATGACCTTATTTAGTTTGATTGAACTATATGAAATTGTCAGTATTTAACTATGTTTGACCCACAAAACCACAATTCATATAATTCAACATAATAAGGATGTGTGATAATGATAATTAAGCAAAAAATAATAAAAGGATTTGTTAAGCTCTATGAGGAAAAATTGAGGAAGTTTTAGTGAAAATGTTGGGAGTGAACAGTAATCTCAGACTTAACTGCTCTCATAATGAGGGCAACTTTGAATATGTTTCCTTGTGTTCTTTAATCATACTACTGAAAATTCAGCTTTTTAGTATTAAATATTATTAATAGAACTGTTTGCACTAAGTACATATACAGTAATAATAACATAGCTAGGAAAAAACCCATCTTGTGAGTTAGAGTTAAATATTTTTATGTAGTCTTCCTCCATTCTCTTTCTAAAAATGATAAATTAAAAGAGGCAGAACAGAAAGTTTAGAGACAAGGAACTTGAGGTGAAAAGTAGAATGAAAACATTCAATACAGACATTGGCTGATACTTTAGAAAATGTGTGTATGTGTTTTTAATTTGAAGTATTTTCGTTTTTGTTTTGTTTTTCTCTTCCATTCTAGAAAATACAAAGTGGACAGAGTTTAGAAGGTTGTTTTCAAGTTATTAAGTTACTTAATAGAAGACCTAGAAATTGGTCCCAGTGTGTAGAATTAGCAAGATTAAAGTTTGAAAAATATTTTAACCATAAGGTAAGTAAGCATTCTGAGATATTAAGGAAAGGTCTGACTTTGACTCGTCTAGTTATTATGAAATTGAGTTTG